>SWBT01000321.1:0-129205 GCA_005298045.1 Pleurotus ostreatoroseus
GGCGCCCCTTTTTGACATGTTCTGCACCCGCCTTATTTACGTTTATTTATTATGTGCGCATGTACCTTAGTTGTACGCACTATAAACATTGGAATTAAAAAAAAAAAAAAAAAAAAAAGGTTCGAAGAAATACGCGAAAATACCATATTAAACCGAAGAAAAATCTCAGATGGCGTAACTCACCATAGGACGCGCTGAGCGGCAACACCCAGTATGAACTCGACGTTTCTCTCGTCGGGCGGCCATCCTAAGGGGTTCCAACCTGCCTGACACCCATGCTCGCCGGCCGGACCACCCAGCGCCCAAGTTTTGTGCGGACTTCCGAACGACATTCGAGCCTGACGCGAACTTTTTGTGCGGAAAAGTGAACGAGATTTGGCCTCATTTGGGCCATTTTTGTGCGGATTCCGAACGGGATTTGGCCAAATTTTCCGAAAATTTGTCCGGACTGGCGAACGGGATTTGTGCTGATTTTCGGGGGTCCTGCCTCTGCCAGGGCAAGACCCAGTATAGACCTGGCTGTGACCTTGTTGAGAACGCAATCGCAGCCCCGGCCAGCTCTCGGACCGCTAGATCCCGAAACCTTACTCAGGGCGGCTATTGACTGCAACTGAATATCGTTGGAATATCGCCACGATCGGTCGCGCTGAGTCCAGGACCGTCAACGGTCAAATTCTCCTGCTCTCCCTTCAAGACTTACGCAAAGCTTCTGACTCTTATCGAAATTCAAATGTACTCAGACATTGCAACTATGAGTACACTGGAGAGAGAATATGCCGTCGCCCTTTCTGATCCACCAAATGCCTTGGTATGTTTTATGCCACTGGTCAACCTCAGAAGGCACTTACCTGAATCTTGTTATACCAGGTTTCTAACGCGGTAGAATCGCTGAAAATACATGCTGTCTGTCAGGGGAAAGTCCCTATCGTTTGCAGGTTCAGGAAATCAGAGGGCGCAGGCAACGCACCCAGTATGATGGAGCCCTACAGCCGACGCGGATTAGTAGTCCCTAAAAGACCTCCTTCAGCTCTCCCTCCTCCCGGCGATCTCACTCTTCGTCTAGAAATTGGTCCATACATTGGCCATGGAAGGACGAGTAGCGTCTACGACGTCGCTATAGACGCTTCAAATTCTAGTCCAGAGCTTGCAACATTCGCCGTTCCTCCGTTGGTACTCAAACTATCCCGTTCTGAACACAATCAATCCGTGGAAAACGAAGCTTACCTCTATGATGAAATGGAGTCGCTGCAGGGTATTGTGATACCCCGCTACTACGGATTCTACAAGGGTGAAATCCCGTTAGGATACAGTCTAGTCGGAGAGGACATAGCGTACTGCCAACGTGATCAGACAGACTACGACGATGACTCTGATCATTCGGTGCAGCAGGGCAATCAAAGCTCTGAAACCGCAAGATACATGTCTATTCTCCTCATAGAAAAGCTAGGCGGAAAGCTCCCCGTGGGGAGACCGCTTCCTACAGATATTGAGTACGTCTATGCTCTGTGTCACAGCTTGGTTTTATACTGACGTTGATTATATCAGTATTGAATTAGCCGAGATGTACTCACACTTGTCCCATCTCGGTGTCGACCACGTCGATATTCGACACGCCAATATTTTGGAGGCACCGCTATCCCCTCCTGGTTGGCCTTCTTTGGTGTCTCCTCAGACGAATTACGCATATCGTTATCGCCTTATTGATTTTGATAACGCAACAAAGACCAATCGGCCACCTTACGCCTTCCAAGAATACTATGGCCAATACATAAATCGCTTGATGCAAGGTCTCCCGCTCGGATACGTATTTGAGCCCTGGGAAATGTGAGTGCTTGCCCCGCGAGTGCCGTAGACGATGGCCATGTGCGTTAAGAAGTATAATCTATGGTCGCAAAGCCCTGCATCATTGTAGGCCAAGGACATTCGTTTGATGTGTAGTAGAGACTTCAGGTACTTCGTGAATCTCCGTTAATGTTTGTAATAGTACAATACACTGAATGATACATGATTCTATCAACGGCGACATGTATAACGCTATCAAACAAGTTGTGCTTGGTTGCATAGGTGGTGTTCAGACTGAGCGGCAGCACCTTGTACTCGAGACACGCCACGTCATGGGGCGTTTTTGTTCCTTTCAGACTGGTCAGCGTATTGTCCGCCACGGATATCCGCGTGCCTAGCAGCTGAAAAGAGTTGAACATGCACGCCACCATGGCAAATTCTCGCCGGATCACAGCCACTCTGAATTGGATATGTACCACGCTGACCATGTGTTGGGAGGAGAGCATATGGCCTACATTTAGTATTTAACACTGCATCCATAGGTCTCGAACAATGCACTCGAAGTAAATGAGAGATCGTTTATTGTGGCTAACAGCTCTGTGCGAGACACTTAGAAGCGCATCCAGGTATTACGGAAGCGGATTCAATCCGTTTGGTGCTCGCTGTGATCATGATACGTACCGAGGGCTCGTATCTAGCCTCTTGCGCAACATATGAGAATGTCGAGCTCAAGACACATGTTCACGGCTGATATTCCTACGGGGCCGCGGGCATAGTAGACTCCTGTTTCTATTCCAGAGCCATCCCAATATGCACCTTTTTACTCACCAGGAGAGTCATTGACTACGTATACCACCCATATACGTAGAGTCACTGTCTGCGCTATATCAAATTTGAAAGATGCTGATATTTGGTGCCTGTGGGAGAGACGCAAAAATCGGTTATGTTAGCATCGCCGACTTGGAGAGCAAATTACTCTGCCCATCAGCTCGCGCTGCGATCCAGAGCAAGAAGAGAGGCAACTTTTGTCGAAGTCCACGCACCATGACAAGGAACAAGGATGGAGGGAACATCACCGTGAAAACGATATCAACAGGCTCCCGAGGCACCTATACCGACTCCCAGTTCATGTTCCTCCTGGGTTGCTATCTTCTGTAGTGTCTAGGGAACTTGAACGAAATCTGTGAGTTCGAAGCTGGCTCTGTTGTGAGTCAACAGCCGACTCGGGCCTGCAATCAGCAACGTTGTGGTCCATTCACATGCCCCTGATTGTTCATGGCGACTACGTGTGAGCATATGCATACGCTGTTCCCTTGTTTTTGACTGCTCTTTGAGGAGGCAAGAGGAGCGGACCCAGCCGGAGTCGAACCCGAAGTCTGAACGTTTTAACTTCGGTCCGCAAGTACCGGTGGTGCAGCCAGCTCGCCTTCGTTCTCGACAATTACCATCATGTCTTCGTCAGCCTACCTGCGTTCCCCCAAGGATGATCGATGAGGTCTGCAAGTTGTTCAATAGTCATCCTCACCGATCAGCGTGTGGATAGCAAAGCCAAGACCTCTTTTTGACCCATCCCTATCGCGCTGTAGTACGTGTCCCCGGAGGTGCGCTCTCAAATTGGACAAGGTGCGTTCTGGATAAATGGAGGAAAGAAACGTGAGGGTATTTCATTGTTCTTTGTAGTAGTACATAATATATGGGACAACATTTCGATTTGAACAGAGCCAACTAAGTAATCCGCCGACAGCCAGATGTATATGACACCGTCCAAAGAGCCTCTGCGTCACTGCTGTCAGCGTTACCCTGGAACAGTCTAACGCCGATGTGCTGAACCACTTCCCCGAGGTGGTTGCGTTTGTCTAACATCTGGCTGACTCTGGGACGAAGAACTCCGTTGCGAGCGCTGTCTTGCGTCCATGGGCTGAGCAGAAGCGCTGCTGGGCCCGGGTACGGCCCGTGGCATATACTGGCTGCTGTATTGAGGTTGAAACTGAGCAGTAGCACCTTATCTTTGAGGTCCACCATGCCATGGGAAATTCGGGTTCGTTTCAGATGGTGTAGCATATTGGCCGCTACGTATGTCTGCGTGCCCAGCGGCCTCCGAGAGCGGAGCATGTACTCTGTGGTGGCGGTCTCTTGCTATATCATGGGCAACCTGAACTGGAGGTGCGCCATGCTGGTCACGCCCAGTCGGCGGTGGTAGTCCAATGTTGAGGTTAGCCGACGGTCCTCCCTGTCGTGGCACTGTCGCCTGTGGAACATCATGGGCCCCACGTACCATAGGCTGTCCTCGTCCCGCTTGCGGTTGCATCGTAGCAGGATTTTGCGCTCGATTTGCGGCAGACCGTCCACGGCCGGTATGTGGTTGCAATGCATCAAGGTTCCGCCCAGCCATGACGGCTGGCGCAATGTTGTGAGGCATAGGCGGGAGAGGTGGCAGATGGATACCTGGTATGTATCCCATATGATTGGCTGCAGATTCAATCTGCCCAGCACCGAGGAACCAATCGCAGTCGCGATCGTGTAAAGGACAAAGGGTCTGCGTAAGGTCGAGGGAATAGAGCTTTTCATCGACGGAGGCAAATGTCATTCCTGCGAGTGCTTCCATGACACCTTCGCTGGCCCAAGGGCGAAGTTCAGAAAGGGTGAGCTCTTGATTTCCTGTTTTGACGAACACAGATACAAGGCTGCCATTTGTGAGCATGCCCCATCGTGTGCGAAAGTTGCGGACTTCTCCCCAAATCTAATCCAGAGTGTTAGCAAAGACGGGAAGAAATGAGTACATGCGAGTCAGTACTTGCCTGTCTCATGATTATGGCACTGTTCAACCTGTTTTCTACCCACTTGAAACGGCCTGTGCCGGGCTCGACTATAGACATAGTGAAAATGTCTGCGAGATCACCGTCTGGGACTGCTAGAAAGAACTTGACTTCAAAGGTCGCAGAACTAGATATGGAACCAGGATGCTGATGCAAAGTATAGTCCGGAAAGCCTGCTTTGTGTCTTCCCGCCTTTGAATTGGGATGCTCTTTGTGGTTAGGCCTACCGTATTGAGGGAAGAAAACACCGTCTGGCGGACGGTTGATTTCGTCACCCTTCCTGTCTCTCCATGGTTCTGGGACTTGATGTCCCACCGTGTTGATATATCGCGTCTAGAGGACAGACACATCTCAGTATCTAACAAATCCCGAGACAGGGGGGCATCCTTACGCGGAGTAGGTGATTGAGCGGTGCTACGACTTGACATCTCACTTCGTCTTGCACGGCAGCTTCGCAGTTGACAACCGCGACAGGACCTCTGGAGGTATGGTCTACAAGCCAACCGAAGAGACTACGTGCGCTTTCGTACTGCTGATTTCCGTCAGGGAGCGGAACTTGAGGTTGAACGTTCCAGGTGTTGGTCTGTGTTTCATGACTGGCATATGCCGCTAGCTTAGCCCATAGATTCCTGGATCGCTTCAAGAATAGTAATCTGTCGGGTTCGTCTAATTTGGTGATGCTAGCAGTTTCGGTGGTGTGGACGCGGATTGAGCTCAACGGCGAAGGGGTAAGGGGTATGAGCTTGATTCGTGAAGGAAAGGTAAAGCCAGCAGGCGTAGGGAACGGGAAGAGAGCCCCTTGTTGATGCGGACCGCCCGGCGTGTCTGCTGGCGTGAATCGTGGTTCTCCAGGCCGAGTAGCATGGCGATTAGGTATGTATAGAATGGGTTTCCCTTGCGCGGTCATGTTGAGAGATGCCATGCGCTAGAAGTAGTGCGAACAACTCACGCTTATATAGTACCGCGTCTACAGCTGGGATAATTCACTCAGAGGGGACGAACTTGCATATCCAAGTTGACAGTCCCTTGCGAGACATGGAGAGGCGCATCAGCAATCATCAGAGAGTTCTGTTCGTCTACAAGGAGGTTGCTGCGATCATGATAGGTATGGACGGCTGGTGTCCAGCACTTGTCCAGCCTCATGCTCGACCTCAGCATGTGAGAATGCCAAGCTGAAGACGCATGTTCCTAGTTGGTTTGTAGGGACCAAGGGCGTGGCAGACTGCTGTTTTGGCTTCAGATCTATGCCATTTTATCATTTTTTTACTCACCGATGGAGTCACTTTTCCAAAGACTAGCTTGCACAATTCCACAGGTAGTCAGCGTTTGCGCTGGATACATCCGAATTTGAAAGATGTTGCACATCCACGCCATTAGGAGGGATGTAAACTTCCAGGGCATCATCGTCGCCGAAGACAGCTGATCTTATCCGCCAGCCTTTATTCTGATCGTGAACAAGGTAGCAGGCAGATTGCGTCGGACGCGCATGATAACAAGTTACAAGGAACATCACCGTGAGAACGACGTCCAAATGTCTTCCGGCCCACATATCCCGCTTCCCGGGGCGTCTAGCCAAGTTGGTCGCTAACTGAAATATCCTAGGACATGAGTCTTACTAGGAACCCCCATCTCTTCGCCTGCCTTCCTCGTGCTATTAACGTACGCTGACCGTGTCTTGCACCGATAATTTGTACGCATATTACTGCACTATGAGCAATATTGTCGCGCAGAGGGAGTACCCTATCGCCTTCTCTGACCCCTCAAATGCCCTGGTATGACGTACGCCACTTGTTCAACTTTGTATCCGATATTAATCACTCATCGAGCAGGTCTCTAACGCAATCGATTCAATCTCACTGCATGCTATATGCAAGGGAAAGGCTCCCACTGCCTGCATATTCAGCAGATCGGAAGGCGTGGGTTATCCGCCGGACATAATGGATTATGGACAACCAGTTCCCGAGCGGCCTCCCTCAACGCTCCCTCCACCCGGCAACCTTGCCATTCGGTTAGAGCTTGGCTCTAGGATTGGGCATGGAAGGACAAGCGACGTGTATGAAGTCGCCATAGACGTTTCAAACTCTAGTTCTGAGCTTGCATCGCTGACCTTCCCTCCCATGGTACTCAAATTATCTCGCTCTGGTCGCAATAAAGCTATGGAGAACGAAGCCTATTTTTATGAGGAGATGGAGTTATTGCAGGGTATCGTGATACCCCGTTACTATGGATTTTTCAAAGGTGAAATACCGCCAGATTGCGTTCTTGCAGGAGAGTCTACTGCTAGCGGACTTGAATATGAAACAGACTGTAGTCATTCAGTCAGTGGACAAGGCCAAGCTGGAAACAAACAGAGTTTCGACGGCCCAAGACAGGTCTGCATCTTGCTTATAGAGAAGCTGGGCGGAACGCTTCCTGTTGGTCAACGTCTTCCTGTCGAACTTGAGTACGTCTACCTTCCATCCCGCGTTTCTGTTTTGTGACGCCGCCTTTCCAGCATCGAACTACTCGAGATGTACTCACACTTATCTCTTCTCGGCATCGACCACGTCGATATACGGCATGCCAATATCCTAGAGGCTCCGCTGTGCCCTCCTGGCTGGCCTGGTCTTGTCTCTCCACGAACGAATTACGGCTATCGTTATCGCTTTATTGACTTCGATAACTCCCTGAAGACTGACCGTCCGATGTATGTCTTCAATACATACTACAGGCAATACGTCCATCGTTTGCTGGGAGGCCTCCCGCTAGGATACGTGATCGAACCTTGGGAACACTGAGTGGCTCTTCGTCTAGGTAATCATCTTGGGTCTATTATGTTTAAAACGATATATGTCGCCAGCGAGGAGCAATGTCTTGAGCGCAGAACGTGTAACGAGATGCAAGGATGAAGAGCTATCATCCATGTGTAATTGAGACTGAATCGTTGTCTAGGTAGAGTTACTTATGAATTTCGACCTGAACTGCTTGCGGGGCGTCGAGATAATCAGCATGTATACGTTGTGACCCTCACTCTCAGCAGATAGTAGAGCATTTATCAATATGCTTATACGCAGTTAAGGAAGAATACTAGGAGTGCTATCAGCTACTGGTCCAGACTGTCACAGTCGATGCGAATGCATTGGAGTTTGCGTCTTCCGGAATAACACCTTGACCGTCCACGCTCAGCTGATAAGTTGTATGTATCGTGGAAAGGCTGTAGAATGCGATAGTCGATCCCGAATCGATGTTCACGATCTGTGGTTGACAGTTCTGCGTATCTTGACAAGCTGTGGTGTAGTTCTGCGGCATGAGTGTCAGTACGCGATCGTGAGATTTGGCACGGAAAACATTACCGAGAAGACACTGTAGAAGCCGGCACCTATAATATGGCAAGCTGTGAGACTGAATGAATTAGACACGTTCGCGGCTAATACCCACCGAATACTAAGATATTCTGTGCATTTTCTGTAGTGAACGCCCAAGCTTCACCGTTGCTAGTGCCAATATTCGTCGGGTCGTAAGTCGGGTTGGGTATGAAAGGGGCGGGCGGGACAGGATCCGGTTGGAAGTACGGCTGAAGCAATACCAGTATAATGGTTAGTGCAGCAACATACTTCGGAGCGGCACTACTCACTGATTCAGTCTGGGCCAATCCGATATAATGATTTGCAGCATTCCTCAGAAAGTATTGATAATTGATATGATGTTCCGCTGGGGCGTATGTCAGTTTGATGATGACAACGCTGTAAGAACAAGCTTACAAGCAGTACCAATCAACCAGACGGGACCCTGCGACTCTGAGAAGAGGCCACGTCCACTCCACAAGGTGATTTGGTCGTTATCCGCTGAGTCGAGATCGTGGTCTGCAAGCCAAATCCACATACCCTGACGAAGACATTCAGTATAGGCGGTGACTTCGAGATTTACGAAGGCTTGCCTCCAAATACGCCGTGGAATCAGCAGTGAGGTGAATACCCAAGAAATCACTGAAGCAGTTGTTGCCACCGCTGCCATCTATGGGACACTCCGCTAGTTGTAACGAGGATCCGGCCACTTGAAACGAACAGATTAGTAAGGAATAAGCACAGCAGACAAAGCGTACACACATCCTCCAATGCTAATCAAGATATATGAATAAGACTTCGGCCGAGAGCAAGGATATAGACTTACATCAGATGAGTGTCCCACGTCCCCGCACCACCTTGCTGCCCCTCAGGGTCATGGACGTTCCATTCCACGATGATTGCGCCCGCCGCTGCTATGCGATGAGTGTCATATCCTTCTAAGCCGTGAAAGGACGTACCAGGGCCCCTAGTCGTGAATACCATATCTGTTATCTCTAGAATGCCGCTAGAACCCGGGACGCCAACCTGAACCACGACTTTTGGATTGTTGTAGTCGAAGAATGCGTTACCAGAACCCATGATGACAGACCAAGCTTCTCCGACGATCTGGGTGCCGGCGGGGATGTTGATGGTATTCGACACGATGTAGGTGCCTGCATCGAAGAAGATGATCTTGCAGCCTGCATACTAGAAAAGAACGTTCGTATACAATGCGAGGCCGCAAACTAGAGAAGGACACACCTGATCGAAAACGGCCTGAATAGCAGCGGTGTCGTCTGTTTGCCCGTCACCCTGGAGATTCCATGTATTAGCACGTCGAGCAGATGACAGCACACCCTGTTTACGAACTGTGGCTCCCTGGGATCGAAGGCTGATGAAATCGGAAGGCGCATAGTCAACATATTGTGGATGTGTTTTGCCGAAGATGCGTCCGGCACCGTCTAATAGACCAGCAGGTTTCGCGATAGAGGCAACAAAGTCTTGAGTGAAAGTTCCCGTTGTCCCCGTTCCAGACCACACGTTGCCTTGTACCCATGTGTCGATCGTAGTATTACCGCCAGCAAGCTACTCATGGTATAAGAGCAGAAGTTACATCAGTCTTAGTGAGCCACTTACCACAGTAGCGCCGTTTTTCACGCCAACCGCAATAGGCACGTTGGTGAGCTGGATATTGTTGAGAACGAGTGAACCTTGCAAAGCACCGTTGCTGGGGCCAGCGTTCTGAATAAAGACAGTCGTGTTGAACACCACAGCGTCAACGATAGCTTCTGCTCCCACGCCTTGGTTGCCCGTGTGCGCAATATCTCCTTGGGCTATGTCGAACCCAACCTATACGGACGTCAGAAGTCACGTAAGGAGGTGGGCGTGGCGACCGATAACTGACCTGAGCATTGTTGATGGTGATACCTACAATATGATTAGGCTTTCTAGATATCCGCTTGGTGACAAGTAGTCGTGCTTACCCTGGAAGGTCCATCCCCAGTTCCAGATAGCATTGATCTAGTGTTTTGGAGGTTTAGGTAATGCGTATAGGAAGTGACACATCGAGCGTACCGCTGCGGTGACGAGGTGTCAGCAAGATAGAGCAAGTTAAACTCGAAGCGTCCACATACCGGTTACAGGATTATTGAAAGTCAGATTGCGAACCGTGAACCTTCGGAGATGCGTCGTGAGACTTTCGAAGCCATGGCATACAGAACTACGTACTGTTGGTTCCCAAATGTGACGCCAAGATTTCCGCCATTAAAGATGAGATCTTCAATTTCGTTAGCTACGTCGAGCATGCTATGTGCCTGATCGGCGCTTACCGCCTAGGAAGCCACCACTGCATGTTCTAGTGTCAGATACGCTTATAAAATGGACCCTCAATCGCCCACCTTCCGTTTTCCATGAATATTCCTGTGGTAGCAACAGAGTTGAGCCGCTGATCTGACAACGCTGTAGAGTTCTGTTACTTGCCTGAGTGTTGATTCCCGTTAGCCGTAGACATCTCAAATACGATGTTCATCAAAGATGTTCCCTGTGATACTTGCCAATGGATGCCTGTAGCACTTCCAGGAACGAGACGCAAGTCGATAACGAAGTTGCGCACGGAGCGGAAACTAGCGCGGGGGTGAGCAGCGTGGAGGAGACGGAAGAGACGATCTTACAAATTATCCGTATTATCGTAAAACTGGCCGTTTGCAATGTAGGGGTCGGCATCTGACCAGACAACGATGGATGTTAAATGAATAAACAACTACTCTCATTATGAATGTCGTACCGATTACTGCAATACCGTTAAAGCTTGGGTCGGCAAGCAACGTCGGCGGGGTCCTTGCGTCACCAATAAACTGGGTCTGGAAGAAAGCGATGAGGGGTGTCGAAACTCGATAGACTCTAGAAGCGGGATAATTAAGCACTTGTCTGCACTTGGAAGATCCCGACTCACCCCGGTGGGAAATACACGATGGCGGGAGCAGTACTGCGGTAGGATGAGAAGCATTCGAATCACTGTGAGATAGATCCTTACGTTGTTGAGTTGCAGCCCAAACCACAGCGGCCTCCCGTGGAGATAGCGTCACTGTGAGTGATGTAGGATTCGCATACAAACCAGCTGAGGGGGTTCAACATACTTGATGGCAACAGTGTCGTCTGTCACGCCGTCTCCGACGGCACCGAAATTCTGTAGAGCGCTATAAGCGCTAACGCGACAGGTCGAAAATCGTACGAACCTTAACATTGCGGAAAACCGTGTATGTTTCCGGGTCGCTATTGAAAGCCGCGATCCCTAAAAGCATTGTGCATGAGATTCTTGTACAATCACGTCGATCGGAACGTATTGATATACCTTGATGGGCGATATTTTCCATCCAGAACGGATCGCCTGGTGCTGCACTACCTTCAGTGAGGGGCGCAGTGCATGCCGAGCCGAGGGAATGCACTGTATGGACTGCAAATCCGAAGAAGATGCATAGTGCCAAGTAGAAGTCGGTAGGGGCTCTGGACAGCATCGCGGTATATGCGTCCGGGAAGAGGGAGACCTCTGCAGAACAATGACAATCCGCTTCGCCTTTATACTAAGCAGAATCATCAAGGTACAGGAACGCATGAGCTCGGTGGACAATGGGATCAAGGGTAGCATGCCGTACCTCGTGTTCTTACGAGCAGCGTTGACGCTTCGGAGGGCGGCAGTTTGCCGCATCGCATGGTCCTACAGTTGGAAGGAGTATCGGTCCATGTTGAACATGCGTTTTGGATCTTCGTCGAAGCAATCTAAACACACAGGACGCGATGCATGCAAAGAAGTGAAAACATAAGGCAGCTTCAGAGCCTCGTGTCCAGAGGTAAGGCTGGCGCCGACATGGGGAGGTTCTGATAGATTCGTCGCATTCGAATAGAAGCTGGCGAGACACCATAAATGGCCGGCGAAATACGCCTCTAGACAGGACGATGAGCAATGTAACCTTGTCAAGGAGCGATGAATGGATTCGAAAGACGTACCGTGACTTTAAAGTTCCGCCCCCATGATCCGAGTCAATAGAGTCCATGACTCGTCGAATAAGGATGTGTTGCAGCATGACCGTCGGCATTAGTCTTCGTGCGCTACGTAGACTCCTTTGCCGCCAGGTACACATCATCTCGAGTCGCAAACATGGCATCCATTGTGGAAAGAAGATGAAGACAGCGGCTGTAAGCTTGTAAGCATGAGCATGCCGATGCATTATAAAGTGATGATAACAAACCTTGTGTTAGTACACGGTGAAGCTGGCGGGGCTAGAGATAGAACGCAGCACCGGAGTCCAAATGGCAATTTTTCCGCGTTAGATTGAGCCTATCTTTATATTTCATGATGTATTGTGCGTTCAGACCTATGCTTCGAGATGAAGAGACTAGAGTCTCATCGTAGTGGTTGCCGGAAGAACGACCTTGGTCGCGTCAGGAGATCAGCGCTATATTGCACGTGGTTACGACGGCAATCGCCGAACTTCCTTGCGCTCTGAATCGCAAGCTCTCACTGTACGATGCAGTGCTTTCGAATTTTCTTGTGTGCAAAACGTACTGTCATTGACCCGCCTTAATATGACTATGCGTCGCGAGCATGAAATGCTGGTTCAAGGGGATGGACGTGGTAACGACTCAATCATCAACGTTTGGACGAGTGGGCAACCCAGAAACATGAACCTTGTCTCACCAACATAGTACTAGAAACCATTTGGCACTTATAAGTCTACTGACATGTATATGAGGACACGAGTTCAACGACATCACACATTTCATAGGAAGCGCTTCACTCAGCAGACCCAAAAGGCAGTGATACGACTTGCGATCCTAACAAACCTAAATAACGGCAACGGCCGAGCCCCTTCTTCCTCATAACCATCATGCACTGATGATTCTTCGTAAAAGTCCTCTATCTTGCTTCTGCTTGCAATAGCCTGGCTATGCATGTGAACTCAGTGGTAATTGCATCAATGACACCTAGTACGCCACCGGGACTTCCCGTGTCATAAGCAACCGTGTTTGGAATCATGCATGCCTACTGTCTCAGCGCATGACCCCCCTTCTCTGCAGCTCCTCGCTTGAGGTGACGACAGGCCTTGAACACGACGCTCATCATGCTCTCTATTTCCGCCGTCTTTTGCGCCGCCATGGCCTTGTCGTCCTTAGGCCCTTTCCAGTACTGTACGCAGAGTGTACAGACGGCTCCTCAAAAACAATGGTCTTGGAACGATTGTGGTAAGCCACCAGACTTATCTGACGCAGCTAGGTTTGATAGCCTATACCATGGTAGGTACTGCAAGCTCCCCTGTGTCGATCACCGACGTGCAGTTCTCTACCGATAAGCCCAAGCCAGGGGATGAGCTGACCGTCAAGGTCGTCGGCAATTCTAAGGTGGACATCGAGGTATGTACTGATGAATAAGTTGTGATTAATATAGCTGACTGGATTGCGAGGGCAGTCAGGGGCATATACCGATGTCCTGCTCATGCTAGGGCGATTCGAGTACATTAACAAGTCTTATGATCTGTGCGACAAAACGTGAGTAAATGCGTGCCTCGAGAGGCCTGAACCAAGCGTGATGCACCTCGTCTATAGCCAGTTCAACACGACCTGTCCCCTCAAGGCGGGTGATCAAGAGCTGGTGAACACCATTTACATACCCGACACAATGCCCATCGGTAAGTAATGCTCTGCCTGCATATAAGGGCACCTCCTGAGGCGACAACTTCTGTACAGCATCGTACTATATGAAATACCACGCATATACCCAGGATAAAGAAGAGCTGGGCTGTGCGGAGTTCAATATTAAGCTTACCCAGTAAATTACCACTCCTAATGTCGTGAGCGAAACGCAGATATTGTCTCGGGCCGAATACTTGTCATGGTACTACAATCAATGAACCTCATCTTCTTGATCAGCTATGTGCACTGGGCCGCTGGGCACCCACGGATATTAGTCACGGATGTTTGAAGTCGAGTTCGACCGGTGCGGTACTCGACGGACCGACTCTAGAGACGCCACCATCGCACACATATATATACCCCAAAGCACATCTCAAGAAAACATACCAAGTTGCACAACACATCCCTCTCATACGCACGAACAAGTACTACTGGAATTCACAATGTCGGATGCACACCACTCGCACGACTACGCCAAGGCCAACCAGGAGCACTTCGACAAGGAGGCTCAAAAACCTGGTGGCTTCGAGGAGTGGGCCGACCTCAGCCGTCAGGTGGGACGCTCCCTGGTCGAGAGTCACAAAGAGCTCTTCACAAAGGAGACCACCATCCTCGACTTTGCCTGTGGACCCGGTACGTCGCGACCCCTAAGGGCACTTCGACACGCACTGATTGGGACCCTGGTTCCTAGGCTTCGTCGCCGCCGAGATCCTCCCGCACGTAAAGTCGATTCTAGGCGTGGACATCAGTCAAGGCATGGTACGTGCTCTTTTCTGTGAAGAGAGGCGAGTGATGCGTATTGGTGCACGACAGGTCGACACGTACAACGCTCGGGCCGAGAAAGTCGGCGCGTCCCCTGAGGCCATGCACGCCGTCTGCATCGAGCTCAAGGGCACCGGTTCGGAGCTCGATGGCCGCAAATTTGACCTTGTCATCGTGCGTACCAGATTTTGCGTTTTCCTTGCTTTCGGCTAGCTCATACGCCCAGCCCCGCAGTGCACGGCAGCGTACCATCACATCGACGACGTGGACGGGATAACGCGCATGCTCCAGTCGTTCCTCGCCCCGGGCGGGTCGCTGCTCATAGTTGACTTCATCAAGTCAGAGGTCCCCAGCATATTCAAGGAGAAGCTTGGACACATCAACGCGCACTCCGGATTCCAAGAGCCTGAAATGCGCGCGATGCTCGAGCGTGCAGGCCTCGGAGGCTTCGAGTTCAAACCGATGGGCGAGGCCGTCATTAAGGAGGTCCCAATGAAGTTCTTCGTAGCCAGAGGTGTAAAAGCATAAGACAAGAGCGCAAAGCTTTAGCGATATGGTTTAACTGTACCAGTACCAATCAGCAAGTAGTGGAAGTAATACAGAGCGAGTACTACAACTATTCGGGGTCCTGTGCTTTCGTCGCTTGAGCAAGGTGAAGTCAAAGGTGTCCGGAGTCCTTATTGAGATGCGCCTGCACTGCGGCGTTCTCCGAACCAACACTTTCCTTCCGACTTCGTTGAAGCGATAACTCAACACATCGCAGTTCCAGTCTGTTCCGCTCAGAATATTGCCTCAGTACCCTGAATGCCCGCTGTACATCAAATCGAAGTTACAAACTAATTATCTCTTCCCTCGGAACTTCCTCTGCGCAACCGAATCCTGGGACCATGGTTTTCGGCCCGAGAAAGCAAGAAAGTCAAAACGCCTAAGTTTCTAGTGCGTGCAGCATAGTAACCTCGGGATCATCGTAATTGCCTTTCGGCTGTAAAGGGAGCGGATTCGGCCCGAAAGTCTTTCTTGAAGACCTTGATACCTCGTCGGCGCGATACGCTGCATTAGCACGACCCTTCAATAACATGGGACCAGGCCCACGAGACGAGTGCGAGGCATGATTATTTGGGCTAAAACAGCTGTAGTCTCACTCCTCCATACGTTCCGGCGTATATTGTGTTCACGACGGACGTCAAAGACGAGGGTAGATGCGTCATTGAGCAAGTTTCTCGATGCGACGGATCTCCTAAGCTGTAGCGGCTTCCGGCGAATAAGACGGTTGATGCTTTCCTGTAAGCTTTAGCATTCCTCGCATGTCTAATCTCGATACAGACCTTCCATTCCCTGCTGCTCAGACAGCGGCGCCGGGACTTTCCTGCCACGGGTAGCTGCCCCAGCTCCACCTTTCTCGCACACATCCTGCGTTCGCACACAAGAGCGAAAAACAAGCTATCGGCTGTTCCCTGCCATTCGCGACGAGCTCACCACGAACAAGAACGTCTTATATCAAGACACTGGAGTCAATCTTACACCGCCTTCATTGCAATGTCCGCCTAAGCTCGATCGCCGTCAACGCTAGTATCTCCCCAAGCCTCCCGCTTGTCAGCATTAGCAATCCCCACTGTCATTCTTCAAAACTTCCCAGAGCCTTACGTCCTCTTGTTCTGTTCTGGACGCCTCCCTTCGCTTGTGATGTCGAGCATATCGAATAAATGACATCATACTATATGAGCAGTCTTGAAGGCATGTCAGAACAAACGCTCTACTCAATGATATATATTGAAGGCATATGTGTAGCCTGCCCATTGCACCCGCCGCATTCCCAAACGATGCTAGGTTTGCGGTTCCCGCTGCTCTTCCAAGCTATATGCCTCTACGCATCTACGGCTGCTGTAGCCTTTCAAACGCAGGGCTCTGGGCCGAACTGGGAGTGGTCCCTGTGCGGTTAGTGTCTCCCCCAGTGTATACATGCATACATGCAGAATGCTCATAAGTACTTCTGCCTCGTCATAGATCCCAATGCCGCATACGCTGTCGGTATCAACTCGATTCAAGTTACTCCCCCTGTGCTGACACGCGGCGAAACCCTGTCTATTGTCGCCAGTCTCGTGACGAACCAAACTATTATGGTACGCTGCATGGTCCATGTGTATAAGCTGCCATTGAGACGTGATAACACAGCGTGGCGCCTTCATTGATGCTGCAATCTCCAAATCGATGGGTATATTTAGCGTGCATGAAGATAAAGAGTTGGACCTGTGTGATATGGATCAGCGGTGGGTGTACACCACTTATATGCTCGTTGAAACTATGCTGATACATGGCCATTCATAGAGGATACAGCACTGATCTGACATGCCCGGTGTCTGCAGGCCCTTTCAACGTGACATATACGAGTAATATAAACTCTGATATACCATCTGGTACGTATCGTAGAAAAGCCATCCTCTTTGAATTCTCTGACGTCGGTATATTTCTAGGCAGCTATACGGTCAAGTCTACCTTGTACAACGACAACGAGGCTCTCCTGCTCTGCATCAACATTGAATTTGATCTGTAGTAGCAAAGTAACAGACGCTATGAGATCCAATTTTGTGTACTGAACACGGTATTATAGAAGGAAGCAAACTGCTCAGAGTACTCATCATGGCCAAAGAATAAACGATCGTGCATGTCATAGGTGACTCTCTCTCGCGAAGCGAATCGGCGGAAGATCAGGTCAATGCTTCGGTGGACACTTTCTCGCTCGAGACTTCACACGAGTAAGGGATCCTTCTCATTGTCATCACATCTACTGTAGCAATGGGTCTGAGACTCCTGTGGATGGAGTCTCCGCGAGATATCTTTCTTTACGTCGTCCCCGAAGGTGTCTCTAATTCATTCCTCGCTGATGATCGACCTAGCGAGGAAAGAGGAGTTCTCCTTTATCCCAGTGTGTCGCAACACGCTCTACTTTGTATACGGCAAGGATAATAAGATATCATTGCTTAAGGAGCTGAGCCGTCAGGCAGCTCTATGTTGAAGGCTTTATGACAGTTCAGCGGCCCAAGTCACATGCATGTCAGAGAGGTGTATCGCACTCTGAGAAGAGTTACACTGTGGATCTCCGAGTCATAACGGTTGCTTATAGAAGTGCGCTATACCCTCTGCATGGTTTGTGTTGCAATCTGTCTTTGTTCATAGGAACAAACTGTCGTCTGCCTTGTCGCACCAGTATCGGCTATCAGCAATAGCAGGCATGTTTCCTTCTGAATGTATGCAACGATGGAGACTGACGTTCACTGCACGTATAGATGCATACGTTGTCGAGTAGCATGCGGGCAGAGCATAAGCTGTCTACGATACATCGGTGGAGCGTACGATGCAGCAGTGCAAATAGAAGATAGTGAAATTGCATCGGTTAGAGATCAAACGTTCAGGGAACACCCCCGAGTCTATACAAAAGGCAGCCAAGCGGCTTGCAATCCTAACAAGCGTAAACATCGGACGCAGCTGAGACTTGATGTGCAAGGAGACAAGATCTTGAGGCGCCTCACCCCACTCTGACGGTCTTTCCCTCAGGCCACGAGACGTTTTGTTTGACAGTAGCTTGCCATTCCATGCCGGGAAAGTAGAACGCACGTCGAAAGGTATCGAGGTAGCAGCTATAGTTACGAGCCGGGAGTAGAACACAAATGAAGATATATATGTCGCCACTGTCAAAAGGCGTCCACTTGTCTCAGCAATATGAAACGTAGCCAGAAGTTTTCTTGAATCAATGATGAAGTCGCTACCAAGGGATGGATCACCGTGGTTAAACTCGAACTCGCCGCGATCGGTCGCCACCCTGTCCTGTGACGAGAGATACCGTAATCTCGTTCGATAGCTGTGGTCAGAAGAAAGCTGCTAAATGAGAGAGGAAGTTCAGCGCAGGAGCGATATTACAACTACAAGGGGATATATCATTCGTGATTGTCGCATCTTTCTAGGAGATGAACGAAGCTTCGTTATACAGCCAGCCCTCCACCTCGATTCCTTGCGACAGTCCAGGGATCAGAGTATCGGGCCCAGTCACCCTCAGTGATCCAGGGTTGTTCCACTGCAACAGATCAGCACCAAGCACTCCTCAGCTAGTAGGGAAATGACAGACCTGATAGATATAAGGCTTCGCGCCCGCAACGTAGTTCACGAGCGTCTTGATAATTTGCGGAATCTCTGCAAGTACATCGACCTTCTCGATCAGGCCCTTGTAGGCGTTCGGCTGACCCACGTCGAACCTGATCGACGCGTCGAATCGACCCGGCACGTCCGGGAGCAGCGACGGTGCGCCCCACCTGAAGAACAGCTCGGTCGGAGCGTCGTATCCAGTGTCAGGGTCCGGCGCCGTCTTCGTGTGTGCCGCTCTTGAGACAACCTGCGCATCCTCAGGCAGCGGCTCATCCTTGTACTTCGTCTCCGCCGTGACACCTACGAGCTTCCCAGCAACAACGAGTGCGCCGACGTTCACAGTGACGAAGCCGGCCTTCCCGGACGCGTTCTTCCCGTACGACTCCGTCGTCGTGAACTCTGCCTGGATCGCGGACACGCCGCCGTGCGCGTTGCTCTGGAAGTTTACAAAGTTCCAGCGGGCGGCAACAAGGTTCGGGCGCATGCCCAGGATCAGCTGCACGAACATGCCCGGGCCCTTGGCCTCGATGGCCTGCCCGCGCAGCATGATGACTCCCTTGGCGAATGTGCGCGGCCAGAAGCGGTGCATGACGTAGCTCTCTGGGTTGGCGAGGTCGGGCCCGTAGTACGAGAAGCCACCCTTGGGACCCTTCCCGACCTTAAAACCCGGCGCGTCCTTCGCCCGTCCGATGTCGAGCGAGATCTGCAAATCGTCGCCAAGGTTGGCGATGATGGTGTAAGACTCAGGGGTATCACTGTCGGGGTTGCTCTTGTATGTGATCGAATACTGATCGCCCTTGCTCGACCGCTTGTCGAGCCCAGGCGGCGGGGTGATGAAGTTGGATATGTTGACAGATTTCCAGATCTTCTCCTTGGTGTTCGGGTTGGCTATCTTGCATGTGAATTGGATAGTCGGATACCAAACACTGAAAGAGTATCAGCAGATAATCACGCACTATGGCGTTGATTACGCACCCTACGGCAGAGTGGATAACTTGGCACATGATGGAGGTACCGTCTTCGAAGGTGTTGTAGTAGGTGTGCGTCTCCACTGCAAAACCACCAGGGCACACCCATTCGGTGTCCTGGGGTTCGAGTTCGCCATAGAGCTCACTGGGCTTGAAGAGATCCGACACAGGGTGGAAATTAGGCGCATTTGGATCGACTGGGGCAACTGTGCTGCGGTAGTGTTTTCAGGAACTCACAGAATGGAGTGAAGGATCAGGACGTACGAGAAAAAGGATGAAAACATGACGCTTGTCTGGTATCTTGCAGGAAAGGTGGATGTTGGTAAGAAAGCGGGCGGATGTAGACTGAAATATTCTAGAGACCCGTTCTAAGACCCGTCGTGCGATGATTAGTCTTGCGACACCCGAGCAGTTAGATTCTTGGAGAGTGCGTGCAAAGGAGTAATGCTCGTACGATGAGCAAAAAAGACAACAAAGATAGTCTGAGAAACACTTAAAAAGACGTGGTCGACTTGGACTGCTTCAAGTCGTTCGCTCAGCGCGAAAAGGAAGCGCCCTCATATCGGGATGACAAAGCGGCCCGACAGTTGCCAGAGATCCAGATCTCGCGTTCAAATGCATCTCTACCAGTCCCAGTACTCTCTTTACTCAAGTTTTTGGAGGAAGGTAGGACGATCAGAGGTATCACGTTCTGCGTGTGTAAGTAATGGAGACGAACGTATTATTTGTTTCTGAGATTGGATCGTCGTCTATTGGTCGTCTACTGATACATCGCAGCAGTAACAATGGCTTTGGATAGTACAGATTTTGCTCGTCAAGACGCTGCCGTGGTACATCGAGGAACATTTAGAGTGTGTGTATTTTTACCAGTTATGCCGCGGACATGGCCCTAAACTCGTTCGTAAATTCGTCCATCGCGTCGAGGGTTTCCACAAGGTGCTGATAGCTGAGAGGTTCGTTGCGGCTCGCGGCCAACGACTTGGCGGTGCGTGTGGCATTCTTGATCTGCCGCCCATTGATCTCGCGATCGGCGAGCTGCTGCAGTTCGTGGTCGCCGAGCGCAGCCAGGCCGACATCGACGCCTGCTTTTGCGAGGAACGCGCGCCACACCTGCGTTCTGGCTTCCTTGGAGAGGTCCTGGAAATGCAGCGCGACATGGATACGGGATAGGAAGGCCTCGTCAAAGGTCTTTACGCGGTTGGTGGTGAGGAAGAGAATGCCTCGGTAGTATTCGACGTGCCGGAGGCTAATAAGGGGAAAGACGTGAGCAAACGGTCCCTTAGGAGAGGATAATGATAATCACAAAATAGCTACCATAGCATTACGCTCCAAGTCATGTAATGAACGTTGTTCCATAAAAACGTCAGCCTAACAAATATTTTGATAAGTATCCAATTCGCAGTTTATCAAAGTTGCGACCAACCTCGTCAATGAGCACAATTGCTTTCCAGCTCGTGGCGATGTCAAAGATCCGCTGGAGGTTGGCGTCTAGCTCCGTCGCAGAGGTCCCCAGATCTCCACTGCCTACTACGTATAGCGGACGGCGCACATGTTCGCTTGTGGCCTCCGCAGAGAGTGTCTTGCCCACGCCAGGCGGACCGAAGAGGTTGATGACTAGGCTGTCCCCCTTGCCGCGCACAAAATCATCGAAGCCGATATCTGAGTTGTGGGCCTCAACAAGCGATTGGAGCATGTTCTTTCGGCCGTCTGGAAGAACCAGGTTACGGAACGCCTCATCGTTCCATACGATCGGAGTGATGAGCTCAAGATTGAATTCGACTAGGATAAGATCAGTAAAGGAAAGGGGACGTAGGGCGGTGGACTCACGCCAGAGCTTGTCCGACAGACTGAAACCATAGACAACAGTTGGTGCCAGCATCAAATCATCTTCGGACAGCTCGTCCGCTCGTTGTTCGACAGCCGTACGCCGCTGCACTTGCAGAGTTGGTATAAGGGGATCTGGGTCACAGTTCAAGAACCAGGGCGTGGAAACGCTATGGTGTAACGTACTAGTCTCATGAATATCCAAGGGATGACTCCGGTGGGGGGTGCGTTGGTATGGGTCCTCGGGCTCCTGCTTCTGTTGTTTGACAGCAGGGAATGCGTAGTTGGGGTTCCTGCGACGGAACGTTTCTCTATCAATCATAACGCGCGAGTTTACCTGTAAGGCATGAGCACGATGGTCCCACGGCATTGCTAGATAGTGCTCACATTGTATTTGATGACCAGATTCCCAGTGGAAGCCGGGACGACGACGCCGGATATTCCTGCGTACTGCATATGATGGACTCCCTTCAGAGACACCCACTTCCTGCCTCGTTCCGTGAGAGCCTTGCGCAGCCCCCGCTCGTCGGCGTCGAATTGGATCGGGTATGCGTCCAAAGAGTTGATCTTCATGGTTCCCTTGAAAGACGTGATGAGGAGCCTGCTCTCTACCTTCCCAAATGCCGGACCGCCCCCTGCCCTGCGGATTTCCGCTTCGACAGTGTTGTCCTCATTCGACCTATTCTCCTCATCGACAGCGTCGACATTCTCGCAAACGAGGTCGTAGAACCCGGTGCCACTGGTGATGGCGATCTTTGACGAGGAAATAAGGCGCAGCGCGCGCGGCTCGCCCGTCACAGGGCACCTCGTAATCAAGATAGTCCGAGGGACGAGGACAGCGTAGAGGAGCTCCCAGGTGATTTCTCCATGCGATGTGAGGTTCCTGATCGTAGAGATTGTGCCCTTGTAGTCCTTGTGAAGGTAGTCGATGAGAACGCCCAAAGTGTTCATGATATGTGACTCTTCTTGTGTGCGCTTCTTCTTGCTCAGTTCGGCATGATACGCCTCGAACCGAGGGAGGAACGCGATTAGCAGTTGCGGGCTCAGCTACACGATGATGATTAGCGGGATCGATGAGAATACGAGACAGTTCCGCACTTGAAGAGGATCGGCATTCCACGATATGCCCCTGATCTCTTGCATGACAGCCTGGAATGCTTGAACAAGATACGGGCTTTTGATGACAAGATGGAAGGTGGGCTCCTCTTCATTGCGCGACAGAGTGCGCACAACGACAAAACAGAACCCCTGCCACGCATCGTTGCTCGAGGTGGATCCAAGAGGGATCTTCTCGGGCGTGACCTTATCGCCCATGTTCTTGTACTTCCAGCTCTTCGACCATCGGCTGTAATAGTAGTCTACCCGTTTGACCTTGAGATTAGGCGCGACGAGAGGGACCGCAGTGGCGTCGCTAGCATCGCTGGTCGAACTGGAGAGAGCTTCAGAGGCATTGTCTTGGTCCTTTTCTGGCGCCGTCAGAGCCTCCGAGGACGCAGCAGGTAGGGTGCTGCTGCGCCGGGAAATGCTGAATCTGAATTTGTTGAATGGCTGGCTCATAGCTCTCAGGACAGCGGGAAAGTGAGCCTAATACCCAGGACTACGCCTCCTTTAAGTGCTTTCAGGAGACGACGCCTTTGACGCTAGTGTATCTGGATTCGCAACCGAGTTGGTGACTCCACGCCATTGAATGGACACTACCCTGCCTTACGCCGCGCTACATGAATGGACGATTAGTGAGGAATCGAAGAGTACGGAACAAGGGTTCACATACTTCATAGATCCCTGATAGATGGATTCGGGGGCACGACCCCATTGATATATGGATAGCATCCAACCGTCTTTATTCTTGCTATTGGTAAATGTCCTCAGTTTGTCGACCTGCAAGCCGAACGAGAACTGGACGCAAGCCTGTACATGGCCTGGTATGATCGCCAAGCTTGCAGTGGCGGTCATTGGTGGCGGTTAATGTGAAACCTAGTACACCCTAATTTAGCGCCAGCACAGCATGAATGAACGGTTTACGACCCGAGACAAAGTGTACAGGCAAGCTCAATGCGAGAAGCAGCACTGGTACATGGCACTTAATATCACTCGATCGAGGTGATATACCTGATACGGACAAGTACAGGGAGACACACAACAGATACATCAGCACGTCAAATGTTCATTACCAGTTCGATATACGTGGGGTCATGAGCGTAGCTAAAAGCCTAAGCGATGTGGTACTGGAGGGACCAGTGGTGGCAGGGAGTAGTCCGTTCCACTAAAGAGTCAAGATATAACGACAATGTGTGGTACCTTAAGAGTCCGTTGGGGAAAGCGTACAGTGCAGATAATCTACGAGATGAGCGAAATCGTGAAGTCCATCATATGTTCTCGCACAACGCGCACTGGAAGTGCAGGATATGGCGGAACACAAGGGCTGTAGGTGCATCGTTAGTGATCAGAGGTATGAGTATGAGACGAGCCGGCACTTACGCAATACAATCAATGCAGCGAAAATAATAATAGAGAGAATGAAAATGAGTCCATATCGAATGACCTGGATACAACGTCAGCCTGCGCACAATATCACGTCAAGTAGTACTTACAACGGAGCGACGTTGCCTCTTTTGTCGGATGGAATACAATGGCGCGCGGATCTGTTTCGATGGGCGCAACCAGACTGTCATACGTCGTTAGCGTGGAAACATAAGCAGTGCAATAACACTTACACAGGAGAGTCGAGTGCAAGCGGTCTGCGTAGGGTATCAAGATCGGAGGGGTAAGCAGGAAAAGAAGGACATGGCATGTGAGGAAGTCGGAACTCCATAAAGAGAGTTCGATGATCTTCACGATGAATTCTCGCGCGGGCTGCGACATCGCGTAGCTTCCCAGTCCGCGGCCGTACCACTTGCCTGTCCACCAAGCGCGGTTCGTCTCGTCGTGTTTGAATTCACGCGAAAGGAAGACCGAGATGAGGACCTTATGGACGGCGCGCTGCACGAAGATAACACAAATGAGACCTAGAACCGCGTGCGATACGTTCCAGAGCTCGAGGAACCACTGTTGAGACACCTATCAGTATCTATTCAGCAGATAAATGAACGGAAACATACCAAGAATTCAAAGAATGCCACCATGCCGATCACGCCGAGGAAGTGGGCAATGAACGCCATGACCGACCCGAACTTGGGATATCTCGTGTCGAGTAGGGGTCCGAGGAACAGAGAGAACATGAAGAGGACGAGGAGCACCGCAGCGTCCCAGACTATCGGGCCGAGGGAAATGACGGCAATACGGATGAGCGGGCTGGCTGGTTGACGTCCGTCACGGTCTGGGAACGACTTGACGAACATATAACAGACGACCATGAGAACAGCCATCATGACGGGGAAGACGATCTCAGAGAAGATGACCGCACGCCAGCCAGCGCGAGGGACGTCGCCTGACAGCTTCTCAGAGGGGTGACCCAGTCGCTTCTTCTTGTAACCAGTGATCATGGTTCGCGACAGGCGACAATACCCGATCCAAGAGTTCTGGTGTGAGCGTGAGTTGCCACGGTTCATCCAGCGTAAGAACTCCCTGTATGCTGGTCAATATCGCCGAACATGCAAACACTATGAGCGCACCTGTAGTCGATGATGAAATCCGCAAAAGAGAATTGGTGTGGGTTGAAAAGGAATGGCGCAACACACAACGAGAGAATGGACACCCAGAAGTAAGTGACCCAGCCCGTCCACAACGTCAACGTGACATAGAGGAGCATGACCAGAGTCCGCATTCCGAGGTAGATGCTGGGTCCTGCGAAGCGCGAGTAAAGAATGCTGAACGAGATCCTGGTTACCGCAAATCCACGACCCGTCGCGATGTACCGAGCACCACCGAACGTCAAGTTACTTGCGATCGAATGGGATGAGATCTGTGTGGCGAAGACCTCAAATGCCGGCGACGCCGAGCAGAAATGCTTCGCGAGACGCTTGACAGCCTTGATCGTTCCACGTTCGACCAGCTCTGCAACGCGTGTTAGCACTTGACTTCTAACGGATACGGTTTCTCTTACCTTGCAGGAACAGCGGGAGGAACGCAATCATGAACACCAGGAAGATACTAATAATGCAACGGTCGATCCACTGGAACACCGGGCTAAGATTGTAGCATCCCTGCGGTCCAAGGAACTGGCCGGACTTCGTGTACTTGCAGATGGCGAGCTGCGAGTTCAGCGTACCCAAGAACACCACTGCAGCACAACGTCAGCCACCTGCATCGCTTCACGCCACGCCAAAACGGACTTACTCGTCGTGATGAACACCTGGACGGACAAGATGACCAGCATGTTGTTGATGTGGAAGCCCGGATGGCCGTAGTAGAACGTCAGGAACCGGTCGATCGGCAGCTGCGTCCCGAGGTAGTAGTACTCCCGACTCAGCATCTGCTCGCCCATGCCCGTGCCGATCTTCGTCTGGAAGTTCAGGATGGTCCCAAAGCCGAGGTCACGACCTTTACCGCACTGGTAGTACTCCGTGTGCTTGATACGACCACCACGTCCAAAGGCGTTCATCCCGGCGTAGATATCCTCGTTCAGGTGCAAGCCCTTCTGCGCCTTCGACACGCCGCCGCGGGTGGTCATGTAGATCGCGTTGAGGAAATCGGGGTGACCGTAGTGCAGCTTACCGCCGATCCACGCCAGCGAACGCGCCGCCAATGTACCGAACGTCTGCTCCTTTCCAGCGGCCAAGTCTCCCAGAATACCGATGTTCTCCGAGAAGATGTACTCTCGGGCACCGACGATCGCGACCGGGGCCTTCTTGAACTCCTTGTGACCCCATTGAGCGTACGGACTCTGGTTCGAAACCGTATATTCATCGAACTCGCCCAGCACGTTCCTGATCTTGATACACTCCTCGAGATAGTTATCCTGGTTGGCGTCGATGAGCTGCAGGTACTCGCCGCGATAGAAGATGATCGCGTGGTTCTGGTTGTCGGATTTGCCATCTCCGAGAATGGGGTTACCGGGGAGCTCGATGCGGAATTTCGGTTTCCGCCGCCCAGTATCAGGGATGAACTCAGAGTGACCGTCAATGAGTGCGGAGAACAGACGCGGATCGCCGCCTTCCTTGCGCGCCGGCTCTTCCTCCAGGTACGCAATCTGCAAGTCCGGGTACGCACGCAGCAGGAATTCCGCGTTCTCCTGCTCCTCCTTGTTGAACTTCGAATACCGCTGCATCGAGACGACGAACTTGAATTTGCGGCGCGCCATGCGCTCGAGCTCGCGCTCGAGCTTGTCCGTGTTGCCGCCAAAGAGCTGGACGACCTCCGGGTTCTCGACGCGGTACAGGAGCTTGATCGCCTTCGCGTAGTTCATCATGCCAGAGACCGTGCGGTACAGCGTCTGCGCGCGGAGGGAGGCCCAGATGCGCGTGCGCAGGGTGAACTCGGGCGCGGCGCTCTTGAACCCAATGCAGTAGAACGGCAGATCGTCCGTCTTCGACTGCCCCTTCTCGTCCATGCCGAAACCAGACGCGCCGTTGTACATCGCTGACTCTTCCGCGAGGATCTTGGTGTCCTTCACGAAGTTGTCCCACTCGACAGGGTGCAGCTGCTTCAGGTACTCGAGCAGGGTGACCCGGGTGTTCTGATCTTCCTCGCGAATGATCTCGCGTAACGACAACAGGATCTGCGTGCGTAAACCCATTAGCGTTCATTATGGTGAATATTGCATACGTCACTGACCTTCTCGCTGTAATGTGGCGTCAGGACCGTGAACGTGGGCATAGCGTCGATGGGCAGAGACTCCGGAATGGCCGTCGTGAGAGACTGGGCAAAGAACGATATCCGGCGTTCCGCTTCGCTGCCAGGTGTGAAGAACTCGCCCTTGAACCCTTTGTCGCTCTGCGAAATGAAGAAGGCGGGCGCACGGAGTGTGCGGCGTCCGTCCTGTGCAGAGTCGACCTGGTGGTAGAGGAGCTTCTGGACATGGTCGATCGACAGTAGATGCTCTCGGTACATGGAGATGATGATAGCGTTCCAGATCTGCGAAACAAGGACCTAAAGCGAATGGATTGAACACTCAAAGCGAATGAGGACGCTTCATACACGTACCTTGGGCTTGTACTTGACTTCCATGTCTTGCGTAGCCAATAACTTGGAGTATATCCGCTTCGGCAATCTAGTGAAGATATCCTTCCACGGCGTCCAGATCGACAGCCCAAGCGCAAACGAGCGCGCAATACTAAACACCGTATTCCAGATGATCCACCACAAGAACGTATCCAAGAAGAACAGCACAAGGTCCATGATGTACATGATCGTCAGCGTGAACGCCGCCTGGTTCCGGCAGAGGTGGTCCCCAAAGTACTTGTCGTTGCAGTTCTGGATCTTCATCCCGACCATGACCCGGATCGGGTCCCGGAAGCCTTGCGTCAGGAAGAAGTACGACTCGGTCAGCTTGCACCCGAAGACGAGGAACCAGAGCAGGAGCGAGGCCGCGCGCGCGCCGCGCTTCAGCGAAGGATAGCTGGCGGTGAACGTCTGGCTTGCGAGGTATTTCCGTGATTTACCAGCCACACGATCACCAAACATGCGTCCAGATGGCAACGTCGCAAAGAGCAGCGTCGCAACCACCGAGATGAAGAACTGGACGATACCCAGGATGAGGGCCAGCGAGCCTCCAGGCGAGCTCGACTCCGCAATACCGACATAGACGGTAGGACCGGCAGTAAGGGCGAGAGTGATGGCAAGGAACAGCAGACGCCGGGTTAAGTGAGAGGTATTATTCCACGTGGTGGGGATGTATGAGAACTCTGCGAGCGTTGCAGCAATCATGATGACAGTGGCAATGGCCCCACCAAGCGCCGTCGCTGACCATCGCAGGGGGGTCGACTTGAGGCCGTTGTACACAGTGGGCGAGTTGTAGGCCGTATAGAACCAGTACATCGAGATGTGGATGACCCATATCCGGTTGAAGTTGACGAGGAGGTGGCCAAAGGAACGCTTCTCGAAGTATGTCTTGAAGAAGACACGGTTCCAGTCGACTTCGGCCAGGCGCAGGTACCGTTGCGAGGCGGGGAGATCGACGAGACGAGTCTGAGAGAAGTTTGTCAGGACCGTGACATACGCAGATCTGACTTTTTCTTACCTTGTTGAAAAGAATGATCCTCGCTATGCCCTCGGGGTACCAGAACAGCTGGTTCACATCATCATAGCCGATGATGCTGTCATGATCCCTTTCTCGCCGTACGAACTTCCCATCAACAACCTCGTAGCCCTGATCACGGATGAAACGGTACAAGGGCTTGACGATCTGGTGCAGGTAGAGGCCTTCCGGCATCGCGTCTACGCGATTTTGGCATTCGGGGGAGCGGTAGTAGTCGTCTGCGCACTTGAAGATGTAGCACAAGCATTCCGGTACAAACCGCACTTGCGCCGCCTCGCCCCACAGCAGCAGCCACAGGGCAATCTGCCTCATGCGATCATACTGACTCATGTTGTTCATGGCCTGTCTCCACCGATCCAACGCATTGCTGAGACTCTTCTCGGTGCTCTTCCGCCCCTTGCCCTTGAGCGTCCGCGCGCGCTGGAGACCCGGATTTTGTTGCTGACCGATGGCGTCGTCCAAGTCCAACTGCGCAGCAAAGTACCACTTGCGGTAGTTCGCGTGCTGACCGCCGATGTAATCAGCGTGTAGAGTGAGCAGGGCTTGATTTGGAGACATGCGGGAAGATCGACTGTCGAGCAGTTGCATTGTAAAGTCGAACTAGCAAGGGGGTGAGGACGTGCGCTTCCGCGATGAAAAACACAAACGCGTACCATATTCCGCATTGAATCCCTTTGGAAGCCAAACTTCTGAGTTAAGTCCAGGAAGATATCCTCAATCTCCTCCTTCGACAATGGAATTTGACGCTCCGAACTCCAGGCGGGATACGGCTCGCGTGGACCATGCATGGCAGCATCGATGAATGTGGGGGTTGACGACTCTGAGATGCCCACCCGAGGTGGCCCCAACGATTCCGCGGAGGGTGCGTACTTCTGGCCGTACACATCCATGTCTGAATCTGTGTCGGGTTGTGCTGCCCGTGGGCGTCAATACGCGAAAGTGAGGAGGTGCGGGGTCAAAAGGGGAGACTCACGGCCGTAGAGGTCGTACCCGCCGCTCTGGTCGTAGTAGCGGTCGTCGTCGTTCATGTTGGAGCTGTCCGAGCCATAAGTGTCGCGGTTGTTGCGGTACTCGTGCTCGGAATCGTTATCGTTGTAGAAACGAGAGTCGGCTGGGACGTGAGAGTTGCTGAAGGGATCGTGCGGGTCTGAGGATGGCGGGGACGAGCTGTACATGCCCTCATGGCTTCTTGACCCAGAACGGCCAGCCATAGCTGAGAAGAGACGAGGGTTCGTCGAGGTCGTCGACGAGGAGGAGGAGGAGGTAGAAGAGGACAAGGAAAATGACGCTATGAACGCTTCCCGCAAGCGGAGGGCTGGCGACGAACCCTTCAGCCACTTCGGAGTCTCAACCGGAGCTGCGGAGTTTGAACTACTTGTAAGCGTACTCCACGGCGAACAACTTCTTCTGCCTACAGTTCGACAACGAGCCGTCAGAAAAGCTCGAAACTGCGTCGCAATGCCATTCCATGCTCGGGCCATGATACAGAAGCACTTGGAAGCATTTTGTTATCTCCTGCCGTCCCGACTCCCAGCCCACGGCTGCCCGCTCGACCAATATCCGGCCTCGCGCCGCAGGCGTTCTTGCCAACGTGGAGGAGGCACTGTCTGCGCGTGCCGGGTGCTCTGTCCATCAGGAACCTTCTCCCCGGCGCACAGGGCACCGACGGTCGCTCTTTCCGCGCGTATCACACAGCGTGCGTCGCGTGCGCGCTGCAGCGAGCGATAGGTACCGCTCACCCACAAACGTCTCGACCTCGACGCGCTCAATGGCTTCAAAAATCCTCAAATCCATTCTCGAGGGCGACTCGGAAGTCTCGGATACGTGTGTCGTGCTCCAAGGGCCGCACGCGCGTGAGAGGCTGACAGGCTTCTGCCTTCTCATTTCAGCGGCGCGCAGTCCCGATCAATGAGCCGGCTGGCGCCCGAGGTCAGCACCGCACCCCTGCCCGCTGCTTTTGTGCAAAATCTACTGACGACAACTGCCTGAGGGCCTTGGCGGGCACTAGACTGCGCTCAAAGATGGTGGCCGCAGTGGCCCGCACCGCTTCGAACCGCACACCGGAGCAGTCGACCCACACACACTGCGCTCGCGGCCGACCCAGGTTGCGCGGAGTCAATTCCTGATGATATCAGGGCCCGCTATTTCCTGCTCAATCAGTTGCTTTCGTACATTCAAACTACTACTACTACTATCACTTTAACCCGGCCTAGCATGGAAGCATCCCCGGAGATACCGCTCGCAGGGTGGCGTTCCCGGGCACAGCCCCACGCGTCACCGTCCGCGTTCACGCCCTCGCGGGAGACACTCGCATTTGCGCTCGTCCAGAGCACAATGGGGTTCCCATGGCGGCTCATCGTCGCGTTCTTCGCGCCCAACATCGCTGTCGACGCCGTGGGCGCGGTGCTCGTGCTTGCCGATGCGGACTTTGCTGCCCTCGCCGCACTGGCCAAGGCATGCCTCGACCTACCGGTGCCGCCAATTATGGGTCAGTGGCGGGTGCATCACGGCGTGACGTGCCAGCCATTCGATTATCTTTGGATACCGGACCGCGACAGCAGCGAGCTGAAGCGCATCACGGTGTACGGATACTACCGCACGCCCAAGTCCACGAACAATAATTATGTTCTGGAGAAGCCGGTCGGAGACATCACCAGCTTGCCCGACGCCCTCGTCGACATTCTCGGGCTGTCATACGAAGCCAATGTGCCTGCCGGGGAGCAGACGGAGTTGATTGCGCAGATCCGCAAACTGCTAGAGAGGCCATTGAGGGTTTCTGAGAAGGCGAGTCTTCAAGAACGCACTCCAGACATTTGATATTCATAGGCACTCTATACTTGTTGCTTCTCTCGGTCCCCGGGCCTCGTTCCAGGTTGCCAACATCAAATAAGCTTTGTTCATGTATCGACGACGTAAGGGCGATATAATTGAAGATCTTTTCAACCCACGCTATTGCGAGTGCATGTGCGACATTTCGCCGCTCGTCGTACCCATCGTCATTGTTAGACACATGCGCCCCGTAGGTATCTAGGGCGGGGTTCCCTCTTTCACACTGGATGTCAAGGAACCTACTCCTAACGAAGCGATACGAGAAGCTAATCACCCAGAACTCGAGAATCTCAGCATCGTGTAGGCGTGCTACTCTCATCTCTAGACAGTGTGGTTCACACAATCCATTCCAGGCTACTCACCTTCTCCTTCATCCAGTGCACCGCTCATTTGAGCACTGATTGTGCCCTCTTGGACTTCAAAAAGGTGTATGGATTACATCAGACCGCAATGAGAACGATTCGACAGAGCATACCAACGGTTTCAGCCAATCAGGACATAAAGTGGAGCCTTCATGAAATTAGCTACTCGGACATGGTCTATGCTTACTGACCGTTCAAGCCGACATAGATGTCTCATCCTACGTTTACCGACCTGACCCATGATCGTGACTCCGGAAATTATCATCTAATCCAGCTCATGACCATGGTTGCCACCACTACCAGCGCATGGAACATCACATCGCACTCGGGGGCTACTCCACCATGCGTAGAGGCGATGTTCTCCAGCTCGTGTTCATGTAAATCATGATCAGCAGACGAGGGTGTGTACTCAAAACGTGCCTGGGGAATTTCATGCTCATAGCGACCATTCAACCGTGCTTCTCCTAGCTCCCCGTCGCCTTACAGACAACGAGGCCGTATAACACTGATCATGTGCCGGTGTCCTTAGAGGCATGCTAGGTATGCTCTCCGCTTCTCGTGCTAGTCACCGGGACACTGCGCAACGAAGGTATCCAAGACACCGCAGACACGTTTCACATATGAATGCCGGAAGCACATCAGTCAGAGAACAGAAAAGGAAGAATCGGGGAGAAGGCTGGAAATGTAACATCATATACGAGTTCTGTAACTGCCCGGTATGTCCTGCGCCACATTTTGTCGGTCACCCGTGAGTTCGAATTTCAGCAGGAAAAATACTTCAAACTGTAATCCTCTGACATTCTGGAAAGGTCATACGACCTTCTTCTATGTAGTAAATACTCGAATTACGCACTCGAACAAGTTGAGACCCAAGCCGCAGCGGTCTCCTCGAATCGTCCCCTCCTACCCCCCTTCTTGCACTGCAGGTGACCCCTCACGCCTTCTTCGCCGCCTCGATCTCCTCCCGAATCGTCTGCGACACCGCACGCTCGAACATCCTCTTCGGCAGCAGCCCAATCACCCAGTTCTGCACCGCATGCGGCCAATACGGCGTCACAACCGCTCGCCCGCACCCAAACCGATCCACCAACACCCCCGCATACCGCTCCGCCGACGGGCTGAAGAACCCCCCTGCCACACGGTGCCCCGCCGAGACGACGCTCCCCACGACGACCGCGCACGTCTCGACGCGCGTCGGCGCCCAGAAGCGCTCATCCAGCCCGAGGCACCCGCTGAGGCGGATGAGGAACGCCTTGCTGGGGGCGTAGGGGATGAGCCGGAGGAGGTCGTGCGTGCGCGCGAGCGTGCTGAGGAAGACCATGCCCGTCGGTCCGGACGCGGCGGCGGCGCGCAGCTTCGGGAGGACGGCGCGCGAGAGGAGGAGCGGGAACGTCGCGTTCAGCTTGAGCTCGTTCCGCACGACGTCTTCGGGCACTTGGTCGATTCTGCGTGAAATAGGGCAGGTAAGAATAGATTGTGAGGAAACGTGTTGCTCGTCTGCGGCAGGATGAGAGCACCCACCTTTCGGCTCTGACCACGACACCACCGACATTGTGCACCACAAGCGTGATCTCCAATCCTTCCCACTGCGCGACCGCCGTCCCAAAATCAATGCTATCGCGGCATGCATCTTCGACCCAGAGTTTCACGTCTTTGTTTCCGAGCTTGCTGAGTTCCTCTTCGACCTGACGCAGCTTGTCAGGATTTCGACCGTGCAGAATGATGTTGAAGCCCCGCTTGTAGAGTTCCTTGGCAGTAGCCTTCCCAATGCCGTCTGTGGCTCCTGTAATGAGTGCGTAGGGTGCTTTCCCGTGTAGGTACCTATGGACTGACGGGGCACTAAGATACAGCGTGACGAAATACGCGAAGTCGTATAGGCTCTTGAGCACGACAGCTGCGCCGATGAGATACAATGTGCCATCCAAAATCATAGCGACTAAGGGGGTCCTTGGTGGCTCGCGAACAGAAACTGCAGCGTCCCATAAGTATCGCACTCAAGCAAACCTAGAGTGTTGTGTCGTCATCACGAAGTGTCGATCCCCTCGGCCCCCCTCGGCCCGAGCCTGTAACCTCGCTGAGCGCTGGCAAGCACAATAGACATCGCCGGAGACGATTATATAGTTACTCGCAAAGTCTGACCTAAGTCAAGAGTTCGGACGGTGTTGAACGCGCTGTTCGCTGGCTATAGATACTCGCGTTTTCGGACCAACAGAGCACACAGTAGTACCGCCTCCTTCCAGGTACCCTCTCCCCAGTCTCGCTTCCGCATGACAGCCCTTCACTCCTTCTTCCCAGCCTGAATTTCCTCTTTGATCGTCTTCGACACCAAATTCTCCAAGAAGCCCTGAGGCATAAACTGAAGTCCCCACATCTGCACAGCATGCGGCCAGTACGGCACGATGACCTTGCGTCCGCACCCAAACCGGTCGACCATCGCCTTTGCATACGCATCCGACGACGGACTGAAGAATTCCTCCTTCACTCTGTGTCCCGCCGAGACGACGCTGCCGACGACGACCGCGCACGTCTCGACGTTCGTCGGCACCCAGAAGCGCTCGTCCATCCCGAGGCAGCCGCTCAGGCGGATGAGGAAGGCCTTGGTTGCGCCGTAGGGAACGAGCCGGAGGAGGTCGTTTGTGCCGGCGAGTGAACTCAGATAGATCATCGCTGCCGGCCCGGTTGCGGTGCGCAGCTTGGGGAGGATGGCGCGCGAGAAGAGGAGGGGGAACGTCGCGTTGCGCTTGAGGTCGTCCAGCACGATGTTTTCGGAAAGTTCGTCGAGTCTGTGCGTGCGTGAAGAGCAAGGTAAGCGTCCGGGCGCGTCGTAGAAGTGCCGAACGTTGCTCGTGTGCAGCGCGTCGGGAGGAAAGGACGTACCGTTCGGCTCTGACGACTGAGCCGCCAACGTTGTGCACGACCAGTGTGATCTCCAGCCCTTCCCACTGAGCAATCGCTTTGGTGAAGTCGATATTTTCACGACAGGCATCTTCAACCCAAATCTTCACGTCCTTGTTCCCGAGCTTCCTGAGCTCTTCCTCGACGCGACGAAGCTTGTCGGGATTACGACCATGTAAGATGATGTTGAAGCCGCGTTTGTAGAGTTCTTTGGCGGTGGACTTTCCAATACCGTCCGTAGCCCCCGTGACAATTGCATAGGGGGCTTTTCCGTACAGGTATCTATGGACTGAAGGGGCGCTGATGTGGAATCCGAGGAAAGAAACGAAGTCGTATAGGGCCTTGAGCACGACAGCTGCACCGACGTAGAAAATCGCTTGGTCCAAAGAGATCATGGCGGCTCGCGGGGTCCTTGGGAGATGGTGGTCGTATGCAGAGGATGCTGAGAAGTCCCGTCCATGAGAATGTGGAGTCGCACGATCCTGTGCGGGTGGTGGTCGAAAAAAGAAGTGACAGGGCTTGTGTTTCTAACAACGACAAATAAGAATTTGATGTCGTCATGCGAATTGTCGATCCGTTCGGCCCGCGGCATCTCGTGTACATCGCTCTTGAACGTCTTCAGCAGCATCTTCACTGCAAGAGAGGATCCATAAAGATAGCAGCATAGAGTGTGGTCAGGCAAATGAGTCCCTCAGGCAAAGCTCAGACCCTTACGTCGCAGGGGATTCCACAACGTACGACGAAAGTTGAACTAATCTCGAACACGACCAGGTCGGCCAGGATCTCCTGGACTATCACATATTTCCTCTCCTATTCTCTTCACAATAAAGTAAAGAAAGTCTCTTGGACTCGACCGGACGTGAAGCAAGCGGCTCTTCCGAAAATCAGTTCAAGTCAGTCACAGTTCAAATGATCGAACAGCAAGTTTGCTGTTTGTGAAATTCAAGTTCGTGCAAAAGACCTTTCTCGAAATTTTATGCGAGGACATGGGGAAGCTACACCACTGAGCAGTCAGACAGAACCGCTGGACACTCTTGGATACTCGTGCCAATGCACTTGGATAGTGACCGACAGGTTTTCCGCGAACTCTCTCTCGCAGCACTATATATTTGTACGCCAGCCTCTCACTTCTCTCCAGCCTGAACCTCTTGTTTAACCCACCTCGACATCAGGTTCTCCAACATACCCTGAGGCAACAAACCCCATGCCCACATTTGCAGCGCATGCGGCCAATACGGTATAACGACCTTGCGCCCGCACCCAAACCGGTCAACCAGCGCCTTTGCATACGTATCCGACGACGGGCTGAGCAGCTCCTCCCGAACTGGATGCCCCGCTGAGACGACGCTACCGATAACGACCGCGCACGTCTCGACATTCGTCGGCACCCAGCAGCGCTCGTCCATCCCAAGGCACCCGCTCAGGCGGATGATGAAGGCTTTGGTTGCGCCGTAGGCGGCGAGGCGAGGGGGGTCGTTCGTGCCAGCGATTGAGCTCAAGTATATCATGCCCGCCGGCCCGGATGCGGTACGCAACTTGGGGAGGATCGCGCGCGTGAAGAACAGCGGAAAGATTGCGTTGCGCTTCAGATCGTCCAGCACGACGTCTTCGGCAAGCTCGTCAATCCTGCGTAGGAAAGACAAATGGGCGTAAGGATATGTCGTAAGAACTGTAGCAGGAGACAGGGACGTACCGTTCAGCCCTGAATGCCGAGCCACCGACGTTATGGACTACCAATGTAATCTCCAACCCTTCCCACTGAGCAATCGCTTTCGCGAAGTCAATGTTATCACGACAGACGTCCTCAACCCAGATCTTCACATCCTTGTCACCAAGCTTCCTGATTTCCTCCTCGACACGACGAAGCTTGTCCGGGTTACGTCCGTGCAAGATGATATTGAAGCCGCGTTTGTAAAGCTCCTTCGCGGTAGACTTCCCGATGCCATCCGTAGCTCCAGTGATGATCGCATAGGGGGCCTTTCCGTGCAGGTATCTATGGACGGAAGGGGCACCGATGTAGAACGAGATGAGAGACGCGAAGTCGTACAGACTCTTTAGTACGACGACCACGCCGATGTAGAAAAACGCTTTGTCTAAAGGGACCATGGTGGTTAGCAGTCTTTGGGAGATGATGGTCGTGTGCAGGAAATGTGAAGCCTTATTCATAAGGACGTGGAGTCGGTCCCTAGAGGATGGTGTTCGAGAGGCGAAGTGACGGGGGGTATGTCGTCATACGAATGAAGCCTATAAAGACTGGATGTGAGAAAGCGATATGACAAGGCAATCCCTGCTGCCGCGGAGTGCACATTGTCCTGTCAAACCAGAGTCGTAAGCGCAAAATCGCTATCGGTGACTGTTGCAAACTACCCAGTATACGTAGCGAATACTCACTTGGAAGAATTCAGACAAGGCTCAGCATATACAAACTGGTAAACACAAAGGCGTGCGTTTACCCTCCAGTGCCAACATTACATCTTTGAACATGACGAAGTGATGATAGCGCCTAGGAGAATATAAGAAAGCCGGTCTCGGAGTATGTTGTCTCCTTAGATATTGAACACGCCGACGTGAGCAAGACACGATCCTAAGACTCCTGTTCTATAATGATGAAAATCTGCGTTCCTTACGTTTGCGACAGAGATTGTGCAGACAGGTCGTTAAATGCTACAGTTCGTCTCTCCCGGATGATCTTTGGGGTTGATACGTTCTTCAGTGCTCTAGGGTCAAGCAAATCATCAGTAAGCAACGTCAAGTGGTGCTGGGATGCAAAAATTAGGCTTACAGGACATCCAATCCTTCCACCCATATCAAGGCGGCCAATACCGGCCCGCTGGTATCGTCTGGGAGGTCCAAGAGGAGCATGCGGGTTTCTGGTGGAGAGTGGCCGCGTTCTTGCAGAGATATTCTTAGAGCAAGGTTCGCTGTATAGGATAGATACATTCCAGTGTCCTGGTGTATCACCCTTCTGGCAGCATGGAGGGGCGTCGGCTGACCGGGCTCCACGCGCGGCCTTGTTATCGGCAATGCAAGACACGAGCACGGCAAGCAGTTCATATATGTTGTACAAGTCCCATAGAGGATATGTACTGTCACCACTAAGTCCACGATATCCTGAAAGAGCTGTCAGGAGTGACGACATATCCATAAGCCTGTTGGTGTGTCTACAAGGTTCATGTTCAAGGAAACTAGCTTAGCACAAGTTGACATTAGCGTTCAGTTTGGTGCTGGAGGGGAGAACGATTGACTTACGTAGAGCAAGAAGCACTGCTCGGGATGGAAGGAGGTACCGCGTGCCATCCTAGATCACGTTTGCAATAGTTAGAATCATTAGATTGCGTAGGCCGTCCTAGACCGGCATGAAGCCTGCTTGCTCAATACGAAGAATTCAATACCATGGCTTCGTACCAAACTTTGCTCTACTCTGTGGCTTGTAAAAGAGAAAAGTCCTGACAGAGATATAACAGAGGTGGCGGTGAGAAAAAGGCGGACGTAGATTTGGCGCGGCTTTGGCGCGACTGAAGAAGTTCGCGTAGACCGTCATGAACGTGCGCAAGCAGCTTGCTCTCAACGTCGACCACCATCATATCCTCCCTCTGTATACCAGCTGACCTCCCAGGGATGCCTCACTGATGGACAAACTGCCTTCCAGAACACGAAGCTCCTGGAGTAGAAGCATCCTCCTCGAGGTATTTAATCGCATCTGTAAAGGGGGACGGGACAGTCGCTGAGACACGCTCTCTTTCGTCATGCAGGGAATTATCCTCGCTCAGCTAGTCTTGTTGACCTTTTTCTGCTTTAAGGCGTCGTCCAGCCTGACAGCGAGACCTCTGCCACGCTCAGCAAGCCCCACGACGTCGGACATGCGTATCTCGACGTACAACCTCCGTTATGACTCCATGCCGGATAACATCACTGTCCAGCAGACCTTGTCCTCATTGCCAGACCCACTGGTCGTACCGACGTACTTTGGGGACCAGGGCGAACAACCCTGGAGTACTCGGCGGATCAAGGTCGCCGAGCATCTCCTGCACGAGGGTGTGGTCATGGCCAGTACGTCTTTACACCCTCCGAAATTGTGCGCTTGGATTGACATATCCTCAAGGCTTCCAAGAGGGGCTTGTGCGACAAGTGAACGACTTACAAGAGCTCCTGGGTGACGACTGGGGCTGGGTAAGCCTCATCATCGATGCGTTTACGTAATGAAGCTCATGATCCGCCTGTAGATTGGGGTCGGAAGAGACGACGGCAAGCAAGCAGGAGAGTTCAGTCCCATTTTCTACAAGAAGTATGTCATACCCAAACCGCTGATCCCAACATCCTGACCTGTGATGCAGGAGTGTTATCGATCTCCGTGATTGGGACACCTTTTGGCTTTCGTACGTCGTCAATCTATCACAGCAGACTTTACGCGCACTAACATTGTATTGCATTCAGCAACACGCCTTTTGACGTATCCAGGTTCCCCGGCGCGGGATCCCTGCGCATCTGCACCGCGGGTCATTTCACAATGAAGACGCCCCGTCCGATCAACTTCACCCTCCTCAACACGCACTTGGACGACCAATCCGATGCCCAACGCCGACTTGGCGCGTCGCTCATCCTCACGCGGGCCAAATACGAAGCCTTTACGAGCGGCGGCCCCGTGCTCATCACCGGAGACTTCAACTCGCCCAGCACGGGCGCCGACTCCGGCGCGTACAACATCACAACGGGCGTCCTTCCCATCGAACCCGTCAACGCCACCTTCGCGCAGAAGTTCGCAGTGCCAGCGGGTGCACTGCCAGGGTTCATCATGAAGGACCTCAAGGGCGAGACGCCGCGCTTCATGGTCTCGGGTGACTTTGCCACCTACACGGGTTTCAACGCGCCCGGCGACTCGTCGGTATACAGCCGCATCGACTTTGTGTTTGGCGGCAGCAACGGCAAGTGGTACGTCGCCCCAAACCTTGTATTTTCACTTTGTGGTCTTCAACCTTGTTGCAGGACCGCCGATAAGTACCGAGTGGATACCTCCCTCACGGACGACGGCATCCTTGCAAGCGACCATCGCCCCGTCTTCGCTGACCTCACTATCTCCGGGCTTCGTCGCACATGAAGGCATGCTGTAGTCACATTGTTCAGTGCTGTAAAATAGGGTTTGTCGATCACGATCACGCGGATTGTATTTGTTTCGTCTATTGGTACACGATTCCTTGTTACTGATGTTGTACACTGATATACGGAGGCAGAGTCCCGAGTAAGCGCTACATGCAGATGCAAAATGAGATGTCAGAGATACACAAGTCTGGGCATACCGGATGCCAGACGGATAACGGGCTTGAATGAGCGTGAGGCCGAAAGCAGAGATCAACCAAGAATAGAGAATAATATTAAGCGTTAGAGGTTCCGAACGAGGAGAAGGGCTTTCCCAGAGAGATCGGCGAGAGTGGACCACCTAGTAGTAAGCAGCAGCAAACACAAACGGTCAGCGGCGCCATGCAGTCGCTCGCCAGTGTACATCGGGGTCCTCACCTGTCTCGCCAGACGTCGATGCCCTAGACTGCGGGCGGCCAGGAGGTGCAGGATAGACGACGCCCTCAGGAACGGGCGCCGCGGCGTATGTGTATGAGGGGTAAGCCTTGGCCGGGAGAGGAGGCGGCACGGGCAGGGGACTCTCATGTGGGACGGGGCGCGGGCTGGTGGCAGGGATGTACCGCGGACTCTGGCCGTGGATAGGAATCGGCCGTGCGCTCTGCGAATCGGGCGGCGAGAGGATGTCGGTGAGTGTGGGGAGGACGACGGGTGTGCGCGCGTGCTCGGGGCTGAGGAGGTGTGGCTCGGGCGGTTCGACTGCTGTGGCGGGCTTAGAGGAGCTGTTCGGTGTACTCTATTCCGTTGAACGCGTCAGTGTGCGACCACTAGTACCATGTGTCGAAGAAACTTTGCTTACGGGTGACTCAACGAAGATGTCGGGTACGTACTCGCGTTCCTTGCCCTTGATCGAGCGTTTACTGCGTTTTGGCTTCTTGAACAACTTATCCCAAGTGGATTGGCTATCGCGATCATGTTGTTCGACCAACTGGCTGCGAGGAGTATATACACGATCCGGCGGGCCCTGTCCCGCCATCACAGTCTCTCGGTCCACACCTTGGCGATAAACCGCCTCCTTTCGTGGCGGCCCGAGCAGATCATAGTGTGACAGCGTCGACGGACGCGATTGGGGACTATTCATCCCCGTCGAGGGCGGCTTCATAGGTAGCGGTGCGCCCCCGCCATACCCATACCCGTACCCTTGTCTGCTGGACGCCACACTCGGCGCATACCTCTGGCTCCGTGCAAGTGACGCCACTGAGCGGGCACTCTGCGGCGGCGGCACGAAGGGGAGGGACTCGAGGCTGTCGTCGTCATCGGGCATCTCGTCGGGCGGGGGCGGTTTCGGAATGCCGTTGGGTCCGACCTCGATGGGCGAGACGGGGCGCGAGAGCTCGTGTGCGGGAGGGAGGACGATGCTGCTCGTGTCGTGGTTCGCGGCGTAGGGAATGTAGCCGTCGGGCAGGAGATCGACGTGAGGGTGTCGTGGCGAGGGCATCGCGTTATGAATGGGGATCGGCACGGGGTCGGGTGTACGCGGCGGTGGGGCAGCCGGCGCGGGCGGAGGTACTGGTGCAGGTGCAGGTTTGCGGACAGGTGTTCGGGATGGGGCTGGGCTGCGAGAGGGAACTGGAGACGGCGCCTGAGGAGGTCGAGTTAGTGAGGCGGGCATGGGGACCGGCAGAGGCTGTGGAGAAGCTACCGCGGGCGTCTTCGAGCGTCTAGGAGGAGAAGGGGTCTTCAGCTGCGTCCGACGGTGCTCGGGAGGAGTGGGCCGAGAATGTGAAGGCGAAGGCGCGTTGAGGGGCGTGGTGATCGTCGGAACGGGGAGCGTCTGGACGATGGGCGCGACATCAGGTACGTGTACTTGGGCTGGAGGAGGTACAGGCCTGGTGGAGGGTGGTCTGTGATGTCAAGTGAAAGGCTCAGTGAAGATAGCCGTGGCAAGACGAAAGCTGCATACCTATTACTTGAGATTTTGGGCAGCGGCGGGGTATGTCGGACCGGCGGCGTCACTCGATGCGCGTACAGCGCCTCTGTGGGTGCAGACGGCGGTCGACGCTGTGGGAGAGGAGCCGGCACCGGTATGGGCGGGCTGTCTTCGCTCCTACTCTCGCTCGGTGACTCATCGCTCACTTCGATTTGCACTGGGGGTGTACGACGTGGGGGAGGTCTCGAGTTTGTACTCCGTTTCCTGCCCAATGTATCATTTTGCGCGTCCGCCAGTCCCATAGCACGTCCCCTAGCAAACCCCTCTTCAAACCCCTCCTTCCTCCCTTGCTCTCTCGCTTTGGAGGAGAGTAGCTCTTCTCGGAGCTTTCTAGCGACGCTTCTCGCCCGGGCAGACTCGTCTTCGGCGTCTCTCAAAGATTGTTCTAGCTGATCTATGATTTCCTGCATGCTCGTTCTCTCGTGCAATGCCTGGTCTAGCTGCAAGCGGCACATCTGCACCTCCTGTTTTGCCCGGACGGCGTCTGCCTGCGCGAGGGAGGTCGCCTCATGGGCTGTCCGTAGACGATGTAGTGCATCGACGACACGCTGCTCCGCTTGGTCCGCTCGACGGGTTTCAGAATCTAAACGATCGTTCGTGATGAGTAGTAGAGTGCGGACATGTTTGACGTCGCGCTGGTCGAAACGAGATACTAAGCGAGCGAGTAACTTCGCAGAGCTCTCTCCCTCATCTTCATCGTCACGGTGGCGGTCGTCATGCCTCCGATGTCGTCGACGCGTTGATGTTGTAGTGGAAGAGCCCCGAGATGGAAGAGAGCGTGCCAGATAGGGTGGCGTCAAGTCTCTCTCACTTGATCCCGACGAGGGGGAAGGGGGTTGGCCACGGTCTAATGGATCATAAGAGTATCGGTTGCTGATGTGCGAGCTACTGTTACCATCCCTACGACTCGAGCATGAAGAACAGCTGAACTCACTCTTCGTTCTCATGCATGAGTTCGACCAGCGAAGACGACATGGCATAAGAGCTGACGGGTCAAACGAAGATCTAAAACGGAAAGAGATGTACAGTTCCAAACGGAGTGAAATGGCGCATGGAGGTGAGGAGGAAGATATGATTGCGTACAAGTATCATTATCGGTCTATATGAGCGAGCGCACCTCGGGTCTTGGGAGCATACCTGCGATGCAAGGTGATGCAGACGCAAAAGGCGTTGAAAACGCGTGTTAAGTTGCGATCAATCTGGGATAGACCGCGCATGGGACACGTGGTGATCAGATGTCTGCGATAGTTCATAGACACGTTGTCGACATACCAGGATTCGTGCAATCATCGATGACGATCTCCCATGCCCATGAGCCTGCGGAATGAATGGAAATGTGAAGAGATAAATGGTAAAGTTCATTTAATTATCAATGAGGAGCCGCCTACTTCAAGTTTGAGGTCACCCTGGGCTGCATAGACGACCAAGTTCACGAAGCGGACGTATTCCGTCGTATGGCGCGCCGCTTTTCCGACACGCTCCGGTCCAGTTCTTCCTAACCTCCCATGAGTGAGGTCCGGTATTCAATCCAGTGCTGCTCGTGACCTCGCTCTCCCATATAGCACGCTTCTGGGCACTTTGACGTCAGTTCTTGACATTGTGCTATAGGAGGTTCATTTTGCCTCAGATATTCTCTTCCTGAGGAATACGCGCTTTTCATCATTGGCTGCGTGTCGCAATTCGCGAAGTATCTACGTATAGGGTTGTCGAAGAGTAGTCGAAGAGAGGTGACGCAATGTCGCAAGCGCTTCGTGTTTGTTTTGGGCGCTAGTAATGCATGATTTCTCCTCCAGTTCGATGATCGCGATGACAAGCCGTATGCTTGCGTTCAGTATGCTCGAATAACCATGGAATGCAAAGCGGTAGCGATGAGTATGTTACAAGCCATGTAATCCGTGTCAGCTGATAGACCGAAAGGTACGATCAAAATGGCGAACGAGTTGATCGAGCACAGCTTATCGTCGTCTACCACGTATCGGCAGTACTCCCCGACTCTTGGAACTGCTCTAGCATTCCTATCCTCTGTATAAAATTTGCTCATTCATGTAAGGTATGGCTATCGAACACTGTTAAAACCATCACTAACTTCACGTTTCGCTACTCTCTCAGGATGTCCGACCCCAACTCAATACATATTACTACCGCTGGCGATATCCCACCCGACCTATACGATTTGCTTCTGTCTTTCTTCGTAACGGAGTATGGCGCCATCGGATTCCGGACCACTCAAGATGAGCGAAACCATGTGAGGTCTAACAAAAGCGAACTGGGTGCGATCTCCCTCGTCTGCTACCGCTGGGCTCTCGCATGCCAGCCGAAGATTTTCGAAGTCATAGAACTCAGGACTAAGGAAGATCTGGACACACTGCTAAAGCTGATGGCACATCCTCTGAGCCGAACTTCAGCATACATTCAGAGCGTGATGCTAAGTCCTTCGGAATCTAAACCCACAGCGCCGTGGATCCATCTTGCTTGCATTCACCTCCCATCACGGTTACCTACTGCTGAACTTCGCATGGGAATAAATGGTACATTATCGGCTGCCAAAGGGACTGAATGCTTAAACCACCTGTACCCAAGGCACATCCCACCCAGTGCCTTATGCATACGGCTTCTCATGCTCGCCGGTATTCATTTTCCTCGTTTTGAAGACATGTTGCGGCCCTTCATGGAGTTGCCTCTGCTGCACAGTTGTGCCTGCAGACAGATTACCTGGGACACTATGCCCGATGATTCGTTGCCAGCCCCGCGATCATTTCTGTCCCGCCCTCCTGCCACTTCTATGGCATATTACTCGGATGCTTGTACCGACAAAGGAGTCGCATTCTGGATGTGCGCACTACTTTCTTTGAAGAAACGGATTACATTGCGAATCAGTGACGCCCATGCACTGTGCCGTATCGGTTCCGCCCTGTGCAAGAATATCGACTCGGCTCAACATCCTCATTATTCTGTGACCGCAGTCAGAAAGATGCAGGACATACGTACGTCCCTTTCATCCCTTATGGTCTACACGTTTTCACAGATCCTGCACTAGTCTTCAATATTTCCACTGATTCAAGCCGGACTCTCTTGACACCTTCTTTGATGGTAGAGGTTGTGCCGTTTGAGCGATCGGAGTATGTGGACGTGGTCTCAGTCAACTTCAGCATGGTATTTCATCGCCTTCCACTTGCGCAGATGATCACGCATTCAGACTGGGAGGCGATCGATGCCCAGCTCGCGAACCTACAAGACCTACGGCTCGTGGTTCTGATGTTTGCTGCCAAAGCCGACTTACTGCTCTTTCATACATCAGTCATACTAAGACACATGCCTTTTCTACATGGCTCGGGGAAGGCTAGCTATGCGCTGGCCAATGGGAGAATGGACGTGCTATTCCAGCCTAAGTGGATTGAATGTAGGCCGGAGACGATAGAGGAGGGTACGTATTCAATCGCCTCCAGAGCTTTGAACTACCCTGATTGGACAATACAGACATCAAACGTGCTGCATGGTACAAGAAGTAGTAATATCTAACATGATGCCGAGAGACTCTACATTGGTGGGCAACTTGACTACTACATACTCGTATGGTCTTTATTGTCCTCCGGCAGGCCGCCGCAGAGTTCATGGCGGTATTCGGATAAATTACGGAAAGGACATGTAACAACGAGATTGTGCTCAGATTCTTTGCCGTTTCGACGACGTTTTGATCAACGCAGCCAATCTGAATACGTTATGCGAAGGCATCCTTTGCACTTGAGCGGGCGCTATATGAGACCATCAGGCATCTTTGTGGCGTGGGAATGCCACGTGGAAGCGCATTTGCCGCGCTCTCGAGAGACTCTGTTGTTTTGCCCTTGACTATCACTAGCCATCATCTCATACATGAACGATACTCGCCCCCTTCATCCATCTCCCCCTTCATCCATCTCCCCCTTCATCCATCTCCCCCTTCATCCATCTCAGTGTCATTAGATTAAATACGAGGAATATTTGTCTGGGCTCTGATTCCCGGCTTCGACTTTTGACGAAGACGCAATTCTCTCGGATCGGACTGAGTCGGGCTCGGCAAACACTTGTTTACATTTGTTAGGATTGCAAGCTAACCCACTTCTTATTTTATCTCTCATCTTATCGCGAGCGACGATGACCACTACGAGCATCAGTTCAATCTTACCAGCTACGCACACGCGCGACTATCTCAAGTGCATACTGTATGGTGTCAAAGCTCAGTTCCTATAACTGCCCGTACTTTGATCACAATCGTCGATGGTCTCTGCCGCTCCGAGTCCCCACAGACACCAGAGTCTCACAGCTGGTCCTGCCTGCCATTGCTACCGTTACATGGATTTCACAGTCTCCGTACTATGCACTCGAACAGAATTTTCTTGGTGCACTGCTCTCGTGGCCTGTGCGTACGGCGACGACCAGATAACAGCACATCAAGATCTTTTGCATTGGATGTCAGCATAGGTCACATAGTGCGATACTCTGAACACGCACGCACCTGCAGGCTGTTCAAACCTTATATTCGTATCTTATTCCGACACGAGGTTGGCGAAGCGCTGTACTCTCTGCCTCCTCCCCTCCTCTTGCTTTTGTCCTCTACTTTCGTCACAATTAGAAACCTAGCTTGATTCACGCGGACCAGCATATCTGTACGTATTTTGATCCTGACGGGATACTTAGACTCTTATCCGTCAACGGCCTTCCCCAGATACCCCATTCCGGATCATATCCAGCAGAGATTAGCTCGAGCCCGTACGTGTCCAAGTTGATTCGCTTTGATGTTTCCACAACATATCTTATAGCCCGGGAATATCTGTCAACGTCGCGTCGCATTATTGGCATGGAAAGACCGCTAGTACAACTTGATATCCCATGCACATGGAATCTGTGGCAAATATATCGATTCGTAGACGAAGACAACCAAGAAGAGGTCCAAGGCGATCTGGATGTTCGCTGGAACGACTTATCATATCCCGGAGATGGAAGGGGATGGTATGTTCGCGTTTACGATCCCGTGGACTCGAAGGGTTTCAATGCTGCAACATCGTTCCCACATCTGAAGCCAGATCGAGACATCTTTGGTGCCCCAGAGTACGGCCGGAAGCAGCGTGGATGGTATCATGCCAGGCGATGGCCTTTCGTAGCGCATACAGCTAGGGACCTGGGACGGGCGGAGCATTATCATGTAGAGTATGCCACGGCCGCAGACATTCCGCAAGAGCTCTTCGACAAAATAGTCATCTATTGCGCGCAAGGCTTACGGACAAGGAAGGAAATCGGACAGTTACGCCTCGTATGCAGTCGATGGGCGGATCTGTGCCTAATGCCAATGTTCGGGTCGATCGTCGTGGGGAACAGTCAGCGCATGTCGGAGTTGCTGGCACTACAAACCAGGCGCTGGGCACGCGGTGGGAATACTTACCCTATCCGCTGGCTCCAGCTCAAACTGGATCGCTCAGGCAGCATGCAGTCGTGGGTGGAGTGTACTGCCAAACTCAGACTTGGAGATGATGTCTGGTCCTGGCTACTCATCGAAGGGCCGAAACCTCCAGGACGACGGCTGACGACTGTGTATCTTTCGTCGCCCCGCCATTCCCTCTGGAGTCCGCTCCGAATCCAAGATCTTAACCTCAAAAATATTCACTTCAAGAGGCCAGGGGACTTGGTACAGCTGCTCCGAGAACTGCCCTTCCTGCATTCAGTCCAAGGCTGGAACATTACGTGGGACGCGGCGCCCGAGAAATACCCTCGCATGACATCTGTCATCCCTTGCAGACGTCTGGGTCGTTCCTCGTACATTCGTTACAAGTTCGAGGGAAGCCAGCCCGGCCTTGCTTTTATTCTTGCCTGTACGCTGTCGCCCTTCGGTGCGGGGTCGATTGTCCAATCAGACGCGGAGGCTCTCTATCGTCTCGCCATAGACCTTGACGTGCAAATATCATCTACACTCAAACACACGCATCCCATTACAAACGGTGATCATGAGAGCCTTGCGTCCTTCAGGATCCACCACGAATTGGGACTCTGTGAGTCCACATCTAGACATATTCCTCGTGATAGTGTTGACTTCCGCCCAGTCAGTGATAACAACACCTTCCCAAATCTAAACTTTTGGCTGCAACAGACATATGCAAGGCCCCAACTCGCCCGTACGGTGCAGTCCCTCATAATCGACTTCAGCGCTTGCCCCAATACGGAGCCTGATCCGACAGTCTGGGATGCTGTCTCCTCTCAAATTGATTCCCTTTCTGGACAGCCTGAAGTATTGGTCGCTTTCAACTCCATGAATCATGCTACTTTGTTTCGTGAGCATGTCGCTATCTCCAAAACGGCGCCTGTTGGCACACCAGGAAGGTTGAGATACGCGGTCAAGATGTCGGACGGGAAAGTAAGCTTAGTTGAGTGTAACGAAGATGATTATTGGATCCCAGTTGGTAAGATCATATATCGTGTGTATCGCCACGTCCTCGCTGATAATAGATGGATTATATTCGCAGCGGAAGGAAAATATAAGACTGATGAGGGCGGTCCTGACGACCTCCTGTCGTACAAAGATGCCCTACATAAACTCGCCACACGTATAGTCAATTCTTGACCAGACGTTCCTTATCATTTTATAGCGGTATTAGAGCATGTCCATTGTGGACTACTTCCCAGTACTCTATGGTTTACGAAGATATATTGGTATAGTTCTTTACCAGGGTTCTGTCTCGCAATGGTCAAAGTAAGTGTTACTCAGGGCAAGGATCAACATTCATTTCTTCGATCTACAGTCTCATGCGCGGCCAGTGTTGGTCAAGGAGGCGCTTGTTCCCTCGGCACGCCGTGCCGTGTACCCGAATCCCTTTTGCTCCTAACCACGATCGACCACAGCGGCCTTTCAATTATCTTCCCCTACGCTTACCTTTACTGCGTTCGAAATGAGGCTAACACAGTCTCAGCAGCTTTAAGAATTCTTTGTAAAGAGCCCACAATCGTTGGATGCTTTGGAATGCATAGCGGAAATGATCGAACGAGGACGAGGAGAAGCAGGTGAGTATTTACGTGAAAGCATGAGCACGCACATATCCCTTTTCCCGGATCATCACGTGTGTTCTATTCATGTCTCCACAGCTAACCAGTAAAGCGGGAAGCTTTTCCCACCAGTGTAATCGAGCAAGTTCATGTGCTGTATCCGAACTCTTTGCTGGTTGCATGTAAAGTGCCGTCTCACGGCTCGTCCGTCATGACTATGCAGTATGTTTCCTGCTCATTAATAGAGCATCGTTGCTCTGGGCTCAGTACAGCCACGACGACAGCATGTCTCTATCAGATCCTGTTATCTTGTTCATCGCATAACCGCCAGGTCCGCGGCAATCTGTCTTGTGAGCTGGTGCTTCTACTGTCACCTTTTGGGAGTTCGCAACAGATTTTGATGGCGCGTTTGCGGTCGTCCTATGGCTCCGTTTGCGAGCGCTGTTTGACTCACATAAGGGAAACGAGCTCAAGTATGTCTGTTGAATTTACCATATTTTATGTTGCTGAAACGAGGGAACCCGGCGAGAGTTCGCAAAAGTTGTCTTCTTTTCGTTACCTTTGGGTGAAGCGCACGCAAGTCAGTCACATCAGTCACGGCGGCATCGTCGGCATTTACACACGACGATTGGCTGCTGGGCGTTGGTTCATGATATGAAGTAGAGCGTGACTCAGTAGAATGTCACGCTGGGACCGACCAACTCCCAAAGCTCGAGCTTGGTGCGCGATCATTTACAATCGGAGTACTCTGAACTACATCTAAGAGCTTGCTCGCCTGCTATGAATATATTCACAATTTTATCATATTTCTATTGTGGGTAGATCTAATCCATCACACGATGTGGAGCAGACTTAAGACACGAAAATGGCGTCGCGTTCTTTACTGGATACGCCTGTTCAACTGTGAACACCTCAAGACATCAAGAATCCGTGAGGAGAAGACACGATTGGAATCTCGAATTTTTTGAGCGAGGGCAATGTAGAGAAATAGCAGTGTTCGCAAAAATGGGCGCTAGCGAACTCCCCAAAACCCACAGTACCAACCCCTGTTCTCAATCATAATTTTCCAGATATCACTAATATTGTTTGGAGCATCAGGAGGCATGGAACTCTCCGGCATTGTGTGTGAACGCCTAGGTACGCGGTAACCTCGTGTGATGTGTCTCTTTCTGCCTCCACATCGCTTTCCTGCTCGCAGATCGCCACTCGCTAGTACGTCCTGCAGACACAATGTGAAGCTATAATGACGCTATCATGAAACTTGTCTAGCTATCATACCATCGGTGCGTTGCTCGTGCCTTGAATATGTGCCGTCCTGTAACAAGACTCGGCTATATTTCTCTTATCCCAAGACATTGAGAAACGCCTAGGTCACAAGTTGGCAAACGATATTCACATCCATTTAGGTACTTCTACCATATTCTCTTGTGTACGACCGCTATCATTCCGTTACGTTTAGTGATTATTGACCGATAACATGCACACAGACCCTCTCAAACCCCGTACCCCAGGCAGCTAGCTTTCTCCATGGATCAGGGTGATACAAGCTGTCAAGACGTCCATTCGCCCATTGTCAACAATAATTGGAAGGCCAGTCAGTACACGCGACTGGTGACAGCGTATACAGGGCGTACAACTGGAGCTGATTTCCCCGATGAGCTGTTGGACGAGATAGCCACGCATTTCGTCAGGATAGGATCTATCTGGGATTTGCGAAGAGCACGCCTGGTTTGTCGGCGATGGGCCGCCCCATGCTCCGCCCACGCTTTGCATCTCCGTATACGAAGCAGGGCGGACCTCATGGAGATTTTGGCTTGTGCTGAACGGAGTCCCCTAGACTGGTCAACATTCCACCCGTCGATCACGCTGGAGATGAACTTTAGAGGAGCTTCAGTCTATCGCCCTTGGATCGATCTTTTAGGTTCTAAGCTGCTACCCAGGGTTGCTGAAGGTCTTCAAGTTGAGCAACTGCGGATTCTAGGGCCGCTCCCTGATGCACGTCGGCTGACGAGCGTTTATCTCTCGTCACCTTGCCGTGCCCGCTGGAATCCCCTCAAGCTTCGACGCCTCTCAATCTACGAGATTCACTTCAAGAAGCCAGACGACCTGGTACGACTACTTAGAGAACTTCCATATTTGAAAGTTGTTGCAGGCAACAATGTTACGTGGAGCGCGTCATCGAAGGAGTGTCCTCAGACATCGTCGTTCGTCCCTTGCGCAGACCCTCCTCTGCAAATCGAATATCGCTTCTGTGACAGAGATTTGGGTCTTAGCCGCATTCTTGCGTGTGTACTATCGCGTTCAGGCTCGCGTCCGATGGCACAACACGACGCGAACACGCTTTACCATCTCCCCGGCGCAGATTTGAACGCATGCCACACGAGACGGACAGACAGTCTGCAGATCGGTGAGTGCAAATACATGACATGTGAACCAATATACACATTTTCGTCATCTCTGACCCTACTTTCACCGACGTCTCGACAGATTACTTCTTCTGTTCCGCATACATGTGGCTAGCACCCACGTATACAAACGCACAGACCTGCGCGGTACGGTCTGTAACTATCGACTTCACAGACTGTATCGAGGCCACGTACTACTCGACCTACTGGGACGCTATTCTTACCTGTCTCGAGTCCCTTTCTGCGCGGCCCAATATATTACTTGTCTTCAAGTCTCCGGAAGATGCCAGCACATTCCGAAAGGATTTTACGACTCCCAAAATGGCGTCCCTAGTTACGCAGGGTAGATTGAGATATGCTTTTGATGAGGAGGAGAATAAGATCAGCTTAGTCGAGCGTGGTGAGAACGACGATTGGCAGATAGTTGGTGCGCCCCATTTCCAGTACTCATATTTCGACGCTAATTTCTAGGATGAAATCTCTCATAGCCAACTTTAGCGTTGTGTATGACCATGATGACTTGTTACGCGACGGAGACGGCCTCATTTCACGAGAGCGTGCTTTGCGCGAGCTCGCTATGCGTTCCGCAGGCCGCTAGTTATTTGCTGATTCACCCTGGCAAGGTCTTTATCGGACCAACTGGTCATGATCCAAAGGAACCATTGTTCTTTTTATGTCTTCCACCTCTTTTAGCTGTACCTAACCTCCTAATGAAGCTACCTGCGTTCGTGTAGTAGTACTTCTATGCATTGGGCTCTCGCATATTTTCGTGGACATAGCTGCATTCATACTCAAAGTCTGGTCCGGTGCTCTCACGTCCACATCAAGACCAAGAACGAAAGTATGAGTTCTTCCAAAACATAGGCAACATCCGTAAACCTAGGAACCCGTCTCTGCAAGCATCGAATAGGCAGAAATAACCATAGGATTCGACGAGTTCGTAACAAATAAGCCCTACGACATTGAGGCCTTGCACGTCCGACATAATCTCCCGTTTTACGCTTGGGAGACGCTAGAGGCACGATGCCTCTATCACTCGGCTGCACTGCACTTCAAGGAATTTCTCCACTCTTGTTCACCTTACTGTGGTCACTGGTATGACTACTGATAGAGCCGGTGCCCTGCAAACGTCGAATACGCTTGCAGCTCTTTGCTACTGTGCCAATATCTGCGACGAATGCAGCGAGCTCTTGGAAAAGGTCATCCGGGAAGATAGACGCATTGACATCGACGTTCGCCTCCCATTCGCTGAGGTCTTTATTTGTAGGCTCCATACTGTCCAACTTGGCGAGGGCCTCTTCTGCTAGCCGAGCCGTGTCGGTTTTCTCGGCGTCTGGGAGCGAAGAGTACTTGATCGTCCTGAAGACAGCCATTGCCTGCGCGCACGCCTTGTAGTATTTGATCCAACCGCCCGATAAATCGTCGTTCCATGGTATGAGCGAGTGAAGCGTGCTGACTAGAGCAACATGCCTGACTGGGTTCAGGGAGAGTACCCACCGATATGTGTTTCTCTGCCCTTCCTGGGCGTAGTCATTGCATATATTCCACATAGCATGAATGAAGTTCTTGTGGCCTATGGCAGTAAAATGGCGCTGATTAGTCTCATTACGACGGCGGCTCGTAAGTAACGCACCGACGCACCGTTTGTATCTAATCTCGGTAGGAGCGATGTAAGACAGCTGAGCCCAGCCCCCGGCACCATGTAGTCTCGGTATGCGCGCTCCACAGAAACCATAGGCTCCAAAACACTGGCCGAAGCTTTGAATGTGTTCATCACATCGATCAGTGCCTTCGGTATGTCAGGGTTGACTGAATGATATCGGATGGGAAGGCACATCAATGTACGAATGCTATCTGTTGAACCAGGCGGCCAGGTGCCAATGACACCAATGATGGCTTGGGTCCGTTCTACCAAGAGAGCCGTAAAGCACTTCATCCAGTCGTCATGCTGCGGAGCATGCTCAACGAGTAGCGGTCCAAGCGAGGAACCAAAGAGGCCATGAGTGCACTGTGATGTGCATGGGATACTGAGGACAATTTCCCATAGTAACCAGTTAGCAGATGTGTTGTCATCTATGATTTTGCATACTTCGCCCAGACGAGGCAGTATCTGAGGGAAATGTTCGCTACTTGGGGAAGCTAGTGGGCGCAGCCAACCACCGAGACGCGCTCTCAGCGGTTCGGAGCTGCATAGACTTGCCAATGCTTTTATGGACGGTGTGGTAGGCTGACGTGACGGATGGGAGAAGAGGAGGTAGAGAGCATCTTCGAGCCAAGGACCAATTACTGAGTCCTGGTCACGATTAGGTCCAAGAGCATCCTGAAGTGTGGCTGAGATAATGTTCATGCTATACTTCCACGTCAGGTCAGACAACAGCCGAAGGTCGATGAACGACGATAGAGGTAAGGGAGTTGGAGCTCGGCGCATCTCCATCGCAGAATAGTCAGTCACAAAGGCGATGATATCCTCGGGCTGGATTTGACGTTGCGTGAGAAGAGTATAGAGACGCTTATAGGCAGGGTCCAGAATAGCTTGAAAGCGACTAGCTGGCATCGGTAATGATGCTAGCTGACCAAAGGCGAGCCTGACGTGAGGGAGCGTGGATTTCTGTATGCATCGTATAATGGCATTCCGGGCGCGTAATGTCAACGGCTGGTCAGAGATCGCGAAAAGGAGGTATATGGCGTCTTGAACCCAGAGTTCCACAACCGTCGCTCCTGTGCGCACGCCGCTCAGCACAGCAGAGGCAACAAGATTAGATATTGCAATCCACGCTCCCTTGGTCAACTGTCGTAAGTCCGGTGGCGTGCTCAAAGGCTGGGCGAGTGTATTTCCTTTGACACGAATAGCCAACGCCTGTAGCACGAATTTGATAATGTCCGGCGGCCTGGTGTTGTTTTGCGTAAGGGAATCAAGAATGGTCGTTCCGAGGAGGTCATCATCCAATAGGAAGGAGTCCACCTCTCTCAGGACAGCGATTTCGTCCGTGTCTCGTTTAATTGCGTCCTCTTCCTCTAGGAAATATCTAGCCAGGCGTAGTTGCAATGTGTGATCTTGAATCATGCCTAGAGACATCGCGGTTGTAGATGCTTGGATTGCCGAAGACGCAGATGAAACAGACAGGTAGCGCCTAAAGCGGCGGCGGATAGCTGCAATGATGGTCTTGAGTAGAGGCGTTTTGTAGGGACATCGGGTTGAGGTCATGGGTGCGATCGATACTGAAATGAAGGAGAACACCCAGAGCCCAACGAGCACAATACACATTGTGCCGATCCCGTGTTCCTCTGACCACGTGAAGAAACACAACCCAAGAAAGAACAGCCCAAGTGCGAGCTGTAGAAGCAACGGAAGGACACCAGCAATCTCATACACCTTCCAAGTGACGAGGCCGGGATGGCGGAACTGGCGGGCGCGAAGCCGCTCGCGGGGGGAGGTATACTCGTACGCCAGGTATTCGCGCAACCACTGCTTGACGAGCATAGAGAACGATGCCGTAACGAGGGTAATGATGAGGCTGGCGAACCATAAGTAGTTGACACCGAGGATTCCTAGTGTCGGTTCAAACACGGTTGACGGTTGGAAGAGAGGAGCAACAGTGGAATTGATCGCACTAGAAGTGACGATGTAACTGTTTGTCTGACTCGCAATTTGGCCAAGAAGCTGAATGACCGTATCTTGTTTGTCGGGGGAAAGGCTTGCGTAGGATACGATGACGAATGCTGTCAGAACGGCGGAGAAGAGACCGGTCTGGTGAATATAAATATTAGAAAATGCATCCAGTACAAAACGGTATACGCACGAAGACCAGAAGAGTATCTATGTCCTCTTTGTAGTTTTGAACCTTGTCCTCGTCTGCCTCTCTGATCGTCTTTGCCATGGCCGCCCAACCTGTGGGGTTTCCAGCTGCCACGTATCGAATGTTGGTGTTGTTCTATAGTGAATTTCATGAAGGATACTTTGCATTATATCAGAAAATGACTCACCTCTTGGCTCATTGCGGTCAGCTGGGACTTGGAAGATGGTCTTGGTAGGAGAGGGAGAGGGAAAGGGAAGAACGGAGTGGGAAAGGGATAGATCTCATGCCTGTGCGTCACGCTATAAAGCCTAACCACAGTAATAATATGAATGTTATGCGGATTGATGTGACAGGGTAGGTTTTGACGGCTGTGTGAACTGCGGTAGCTGGTTAGAGACGATGATGAAGTCGACATTCGTTTATCAATATGCTCACATGCTATCTCAACGCGCGTTGGCCCATCTCATGTAATCCGAATATCTTTTAAACATTAAACAAAGACGCCGCATCATACCTTCCACGTACCAGAAGTAGAAGACCTAACCGATCTGTCGTCTCCGTGGTATGGCTGGAAACGGAGGCTCGAAGACTGCTGATAGAATGCGCCTGCCCTAGATATGAGCCCACTGTGTCGCTATAAAAAAAATCAGCTATTCCCGCTTCTTATGCAGCTGGTGAACCTTTATCCCTCCAAAGCTTCGTACACTCAGTGCAGACCATCGGAAGTAATAAAGGAACTCATCGAAGGAGTAATGCTTCTTGAACCCAGACATATCCTTTAGGTAGCAGCACCTCTATTATCGAATTGCGACAACTAACACGACGAGTCCGAGATCCAGAGTATATACGATGCTCACAGAGCACTGGCACCAGTGATGATATCCACCAGCTCGTTTGTAATGGCGGCCTGGCGACCACGGTTGTACTTGAGCTGCAGGCTGCTGATCATGTCGCCAGCGTTCTTGGACGCGTTGTCCATGGCGTTCCGGCTGGAGATGATGCGATGAGAACCATGTAGTTTCAAACAGAAGGGAGCGTACCGAGCGCTAATCTCGCAAGCGTGACCCTCAACCAGCGCAGCATAGATCGCGTTAGCAAGAGCAAACTCGGCGAGGTCTTTGGTGACATCGTCCTCCATCTCGTAAGCCTTGAAGCCGGCTATTATACACCACCCAACATTAGCACCGCAAAACAGCAGATTGCTGGTTGTACTCACGTGACTCCTTCAGGGAGTTGGCTGTCTCGACCTCGACAACGGTCGATTCATACGAGATAGCGGAAACAAACTTGTTGTGCACGATCGCGATGCTGTCGTACTCCACGCCAGACTTGATGATCAGGTCCGCAACGCCCGCCGCGTCAGCAAAGGTAGGGATGTCCCGTCCGATCTGGTTGAACGTCATGAACAGGTTCTGGGGGAGGGCACGGTGGAGCTGCGACTTGGACTTGTCGCCGATGACGGCGACGGGCGAGTCCTTATCGAGCTCGCTCTGCTCGGCGAAGATACGGCGGGTGGCCTTGGACACGGATGAGTGGATACCGCCGCACATGCCCTTGTCGGACGAGACGACCACAAAGAGCTTGCGCTTGCCGGCACTCTCTGCGGGTGCGTGCTGGAAAACCTCTGCGCGGGTTCAGCAACCTGAACGCGACCGACTCAGTCCACACCACGCACCAGAGTTCGCGAGGCCGTACTGCTTGCCCGCCTGCAAAGCGCGCTGCGCCTTGTTGAGTTTTGTCGACGCGATGAGCTTCATGGACTGCACGCGTAGTCAGTACACTGTACGCAAAGCCCGAAAACTCCCTGAAGCACGACCAGCGAGCACGCACCTTGGTGATCTTCTCGATGTTCTTCACCGACTTCAAGCGCATCTCAATCTCACGCAGGGTGGCCATATTCCTGGCCCCCGCGGGCGCCGCGCGCAGCACGGTGGGCTTTGCAATGCGGCCGAGTGTCTGCCGGGCGAGCATAGCGGTGAACGTCGAGGAAAGTGTCGTGGGGGATGTGCGGGACAGTGCGGAAGGAGGTCGGTGGCGCGGGGCCGGTCGGGGATTAAATAGTATTGATGCCCGCTTTCGACCCCGCCGGCGCTCAGCGCTATCTGACTCTGTCGCACAAAAGGTCGCCTGCTCGAGCTGCTTGGCATCCCTGAACACCCTCGGCTCTCTCTCACATCCAGCAACACCATGGAGGAGCCTCTATTCGACCCATCGCTGAAGAAGCGCAAGAAAAAGCAGGTCGCCTTCTCTGAAGACCCTCTCGGCGCAGATGCAGACCCTACCACCCCAGCACCTGCCGTCATCGACGATGTTGCCACCAACGGAGATACTGTCGATATGGGCCCAAAAACAGTCCATGAGCAGATGGCACAGAATGGACGCACTGGAGAGCCCGGCGCGGACGATGCGAAAGTAGATGACGAGTTTAAAGCGATGTTTGGAGACGTCAAGAAGAAGAAAAAGAAGAAAGACATTCCTCTCGACTTGGTGTGTATAACCACCTCGCAATGAAGCCTGTTATTAATGTCAAGTGCTACAGCCAGAAGAGGCCTCAGGAGCCTCCACACCCGCACCCGAGGGCGAAGATCTCGATTTCTCTGATTTGAAGAAAAAGAAGAAGAAATCGGCCAAGAAGGTCGCATTCGACATGGAGGAGTTCGAGAAGCAGCTGACCCAGTCAAAAGGAAAGGACGACGAGGACAAGGGCGATGAGGAGGACGGCGACGGCGATATGCGCTACGATGACCACGAGCTCGGGGACGAGAATCCTTTCGCGTCGAGCGAAGGCGTCACGCTGGAGGGCGGAAACGAAGCATGGCTGGGGAGCGACCGCGATTACACATATCCCGAGGTCAGTCATCGCTACTCTTCCTCTGATGTCTCCGTTACTCACATTCATTTGGCGCCTGCGCTTTTCAGCTCCTTCACCGCTTCTACGCCCAACTGCACGCCTCGAACCCCCAACTCCTGCAATCCGCCGGCAAGCGGTTCACGATCGCGACCCCGCAGGTCGTGCGCGAGGGCAAGAAGTCCATCTTCGCCAACATCGCCGAGATCTGCAGGCGTATGCACCGGCAGCCGGAGCACGTCATCCAGTACATGTTCGCCGAAATGGGTACCAGCGGCTCCGTGGACGGCTCGGGACGGCTGGTCATCAAGGGTCGTTTCCAGGGCAAACAGATCGAGCACGTCCTGCGCCGGTACATCAGTGCGTGTCCCCGTCTGAGCAGCTTGGCCGTATGCTGAATATTCATGCAGTGGAATACGTGACTTGCTCGACATGCAAGTCTCTCGATACGTTGCTCACGAAGGAGAACCGTATCTTCTTCATGGCTTGCGAATCGTGCGGGTCGAGACGCTCCGTCGCCGCAATCAAGACCGGTTTCCAAGCCCAGGTCGGCAAGAGAAGCAAGACCAAGACTGGATGATCATACTGTACCTCAACGCTTGTTTCGCATTGTATTGTCGCATGCTCATGTGTATCCGTACTGAATGCATATCATCAGACATCATCTTATCTCACTATGCTGCCGTATCATTCATTCTCACTAGCGTGCAGACATGAGACGAACGATCGTCAGGATGCAGGTGAGAGGAATACTATCATTCATTATCATAAGATCGGTAATGCGACATTAGGTCTAAGTGTTCCTTGTACGGTATAAGACAAGACGGTCCGGGTTAATCCGTGGTACAAAGTCTATACTCAGTTGAGCGAGTTGTTGGCCGCAGCGGGCACCGGGATGGTGATCACCGCGAGGCCAGAGAGGGTCGTGTCCGGCGACGGCGTCGTCTCGTTGGATGACACGAGCGAAGCGTATACAAGGCCCGCAAGGCCGTCAGGGATCGTCGTCGTGTTGTCCGACGAGTTGACCTCAGAGAAGGTCACGTTGAAGCCGTGGAAGTACGCGACGTAGAGCGGCGTCGACGTGCTGTTGCTGTTGCTGCTGTCCGTGGAGTTGTCAGAGGACGTGGAGTTGATGATGGGGATGTTGGAGGGGCTGAAGTCCTCCGCGCCGGTGAGCGAGACGGTGATGCTCGAGTTCACGGTCGCGTTCGAGGGGCTGACGGACAGCACGGGGAGGGGCACGACCGGCAGAGGTGGGTTCGTTGACGGGCAAGAGACGATGAATTGCGCTAGAGACGGCAAGGTAAGTCTATGCTAAATCCATTTGGAGTGCGATGCTTACAGGCAAGGGAGAAGATCGCGCTTGCGTTAAGCGGGGTATCGAATGGTCCGTTCCACGGTGTACTGTTAAGCGCAGCTGCACTGACCCAGGCAGCTTGACGAGCCTCAACGGTCAAGATTGTCTACATTCAAGGTAAGTGCCGAGCTCGTGCTAGGTGACACATGGACTTACGCCAGCAATGCTCAAGGCAGTCTTGTTTTTGATGAGGCCAGAAGCCCCCAAGTACGCCGACTCGCCCGCAGATTCCAGGGCGAAGGACAGGCTTGCGAACGACACAGGGTCCGTGAAGGGGCTACACAGAAAGGGGCAGTTAGAATCCGGCGGCAGCAAACTACGATCGCGCGGAAGACTCACAAAGTGTAGTTGCAAGGTTCAGGAGCGTCGTCACCGAGGATCGACGTCAGGAGCTGGACGTGGGTAGCCTCGTGTTCCGCAATCTGGGCGAAACGCCCACGGACGTCCGGCCCAAAGCCAGCAGCCTCAAAGTCAGACTCATTGAACTGGTTAAGACCCTGGGTGTAGAAGGTGTTCTCGATGTGCTCGAGGTTCAGGGCGAACTGGAGGATTTGGGTATCTGTGCCAGCGGTTATCAGCGTACGTCTCCGCACAAGCCCAAGGCATGCTCACCATTGATCGCACTCGATGACGAGTTCGTGATGTTCGTGACGTTCGTAACAGGTCCCGGGGCGGTTGGGATAGTATCGTTGGTACTTGTCCCATTCGTACTGTTGTCAGAGCCGCTGCCCGATGTCGAGGTCTTGTTCCATCGCTCGGCCAGGTTAGGGGCAGCGAGGACGGCTTCGGCGCCCAAGGCAGCAAGGAGCAGCGTGCGAGTAAACATCTTGACTTCAGTAGGTTTTCGTGAAGGGATGGCACGGATCCCCCAGTCTCCCCGGACGGCAATATATACCTGGCGGGCCCCACGCAGGGCGGCCGAACTGCACCACGGCGCGGCCTCGTTTGCCTCCGCCGTCCGAGCAGCCCGCCGACGAGCGTTGATCTCGACATCGCCTACGTGGTAAGGGTTTCCGCGTCGCTTACGCTAAGCACTGCGCATGCCGCTGACGATGGTCTGCTGAATTCCAGGATATTCCGCGTATGATGTCAGAGCCGCCCGGTATGTTGTTCTGCTCTCGGACTTACCCTCCGCTGCGATATTTTTGCCAGAGGAAGACCGCCGGGATGTGCGCAGGACTCAGATTAGTCATCCATGTGACATGCCGACGTATGAAATGGCCTGTGGTCATCCGGAGTCGTCTGCAAGCCTTCGGCGCATGAATGAGGTCGCCTATGATGAGACGAATTGCGCCATCCCCAACCGTGCTTGGTGACCGTTCGAGGCGTCTCGCTCGCAGTTTTGCGCAGTTTGTACCGGTGCATAGCCCGCTCTTGGAGTGTCTTAGCATGATGCGCCAGTTTGAAGTGCTGCGCTGTGCCAGCAGCGGAGTGTCCAGTGCCAGTGTGGCGTTGTTTACGGTTGAGACGCCGGACGCCGGATTCGACGATGTGCCCCGAGTTTGAAGAATGTAGCCTGGCTGTTCGCCCGAGGCGTTTCGATCTGGGGATGCCGGGTTTTTCTATTTTCGACATCTATTTCCAGACCTCTTTCAACCAGCAGAGCCACCTTGAAGACCGTTCTTCACTCAAACGAGGGATCCCTGTAGTAGGTTTTCCTCCGCGATATTAACCGATCTAAACTCACTCCACGACGTCAACGTCGACATTACAGTAACACAGAGTTTCGTGGAGTAACGGACCTATATGTCGATCTACAGACTATTACTCGCGCTGCGTTCAGGCGAAAAATAGGGGGTTGATCGTCCACTCGTCCTGTTGTGTGTCCGATCAGTGATCTGAGCATAGTGCGCAAGACATACCCCGAAACCGCAGTTACAGACGGTATGAAATAATATATCGAGGCGCACGCAGCAATCCAAATGTGAAAGGTGGCTTGACTGCCAGAATCTGTCAGCGGCGACCTCTGCCACGAATCACCGGGCACCGTGGCGAAAGTATAATTGGTCTGCCGAGGCCACAAGCGAGCACGAAGAAATGGGGAACATTGAGGACGATATGCGTCGCCCAATAGCCTGTTTCTCCCATGCTGACCGCACGATGAGATTGGTGGATGAGAGGTAGACGAGAGGTTCTTCAGGCACTCGCCGCTTGATCAGTCTAAATCATCTTATCTTATCTGATATCAGCCAGCAAGAAGCACGTCGGCGATCGCCGGGAAGTTGAGAAGTGGCGTCGGCGTTGTAATGCGATTGGCCAGCGCAGCAGAATCCGACGGTGCAAAGCAACGATTGGATATAGCCATGCGAACGACGCTAAGGTCGATGAATGTACCAAGCGAAAAGAAAGGACGTGCGGGGATTTTCGCCCGGTAGACGCCGCTTCTCGTCTTGAGGTCGAATAGCCAAAGACAATACTCAGCGAATATGCCACGGCCCACCATCGTACATGTGGGACAGGGATGACAACAGACGACTTACGATAGGAAATTGTGCAGAGATCGCTGCGTGGAAGGTTTCATACAGATCATAGTCAAAACGTAGGGGTGCAATTGCGTACTAGAGGACCAGGGACTGCCTCCTCGATGAACACCCCGCCCGACATTCAGTTATGACCTTACTATTGAGTTCCGTATGCATGTCAGCGAGAGCAGGTACGGACGACAACTTCAATTGCATGTAAAGCGAAGAACATATGTGTATTGTACAATGACCACGGACAGAATGATAGAAGGATATCGCGCATACTACAATTCCAAAACAAGATCAATGACGAAGCACGGGGAACAATTCAAAAGCAATGTAGTTTAGGTGAAGTGAGAATGAACAGACAGCGAACAGAACATACGACAGAGACGGCTGTAAAGTATATAGAACACATAAACTCGAGAGCAGCATTGAAAGAGGGAGAGACAAAGACAAAATTGACAAGCACACTTGAAAGAAGACATGAGGCGACACAAGCAACGTCATCCTGTGACGGCGACATTCGAGGACGGGACTAGTATTAATACACAGTAAGCAAGGCAGGAGCGTGAGCTCTCAGCCTCGCATACCACCTTGGTAGGCACCGCCCGTGCCCCGCTGCGGCCCCGGCCCAGGCCCGGGCATGCCCATAGGCACGGGCAGCTCCTGCTGCATGAACTCCGACCAGGTCTCCGTCAGACTGTGCCCGTTGAACATGGGCTGCGAGGCCTGAGGCGGCGGCGGCATGTGCTGGTGCTGATGATGGTGCGGGTATGGCTGTTGCTGGATGTATTGACGGTGTTCGCGGCGGGAGTGGCGATGGTGGTGGTGGGCGTGGTGCTGCACTTCCGGCTGCGTTTGTTGCATGTGCACCGGGACGGCGCTGGGAGGTGCGTGCATAGGCAGATATTCAGTTGACATGGTTGAATGTTGCACTACTGACGGCGACTGCTGCTGTTGTTGTTGGTGCTGCTGCTGATACTGGTAGGCATACGCATCTTGCATCTGCGGCACGGCAGCAGGTGCCTGCGCGTCTTGCCACATGTGGACTTGCTCGTGCGGACTATGACCCTGACTCTGAGGGTGAGCATGGGGCTGGCTATGCGAGGGCACGACCAGTGCAGGCGGCACTGGCGCGTACGTAGCGGGCCCCTCGGCCGGCGGGGGATCAGACGGCGGCGCGTACTGTATCTCGTACTGCTGGTAACCCTGCGGCTCGTGGCCAACAGGCGCATAGCCATATTGCCCGGGATCTCCGTGAACAGGCGAGGGGGTATGGTACTGTACTTGCACTGGCGCCTGAGCGTGGGCATGCGGGTCGTATGGCTGCATATGCGACATCTGCTGAGCTTGGGTCGGTATATGCGTCGGCTCGTGCACCTGCTGATGATGCGGAGGCTGGTACTGTTGTTGGTACTGTTGGTGCGTTTGATAAGCAGCCGCGCTGCTTGTGTGTTGCGCATGCATTTGAGCCTGGGGATCGTGGTCCATATCATGTGACCCATGTCGCTGGAGTACCTCCTGTGGCTGCTGTGCGTAACCCCAACCCGGCGGCGGTCCAGGTGGCGGGGGCGCTGGCTGCTCGTACTCCTGCACTTGAGGAGGCTGGGCGTGGTACTGGTACGTGTACGCCTGTCCCTCTCCATTCCTAGCTCCTTCCACAGCCCCATGCGCCGGCTCCTGCGCATGCATATACTGCGCTGGCTCGTCTGCCCTAACCTCTACAGGCGCATCCTGCATCGACATCGGCATCTGCTCCCGCACTTCCTGCGCCTGTACCGACCTCGTGTTCAACTGCTCATGCGAGCGCTCAATTTGCATGTCCAGATCCTGCTCGAAGGTGCGCATATTGTCGATGATCATCGAGTGTACCGACTCGCCGTACGACGCTAGGCTCGGCATCTCCTCCGGCGTCAGCTGCGGTGCGTTGTGGGCTATGGGCGACTGCGACGAGCGCGCCGAGTCCGTGCCCGAGCCTGAACCGGACGTCCCGGGCGAGTGCGCCTGCGCCATGGAGTGCGAGTGGGACGCCGTGTCGGGCGCGACGCGCCGGCGGGAGGCGGAACGCTTTGCGGAGGCCTTAGTCGGCGGCTGCTGGGATGCGGGAGGCAGTGTGACGGTGCGCGTCGCTCCGCCGATGAGCGAGAGCTCGTCGAGATCCTCGTGTGCAGTCGCTGCAAAAATGTCTCTACGGAGTTGAAGACCCTTGTTGAACGTTTCGATAGCTTTGTCATGCCGTTTGCGCACGATGGGCTGGCGGTGTGCGTTAGTACCTGTACATCGAATCATTGACCTAGGGGCAGTAACGACGTACCAAGAATTTGACGGCTCGACCGCCATACTTAGATGCCCTATCGAACAGGTCGTATGCGAGCCGTAATTCACCAAGCGCAGCCTCTGCCATTTTCGTCGTCCCACCACGTATAACCACAGCGGACAGCATGATCTACCAAGGTCATACACCGTAAGTGAGATGTGTTAAACATGCATATAAGGACATACCGTAGCCGAGAACACGTGGGTCCATAGCACCCAAAAGCGAGCGATCTGCACAGGATTGATCGCGAACTGCTCGCGCATACCTTGCGCCAGAGCACATGCACTACGATATCCCGCCATGAACGACGGCGCATACTGGCTCCGCATCGGCTCGGACGGGTACTCCTTCAGCGCCTCCGCGAAGAAACAGCGATGAACGTACAGCAGCGCTACGGACATCGCGATTCATCAACAACAAAGCGTAAACGAGGAGCATAGTAGGGGGAGACGCACTGAATTCGCGATAATTTCTTGGCATGAAATGGCTCATCAGCTCGTTCAGCGGCGCGTTCTCGGGCGGCCTGCCCTCTGCGTAGCGCGGCAGTGGCGTGTCGCGGATTTTGCGGTCCAGCTCGAGGATGAGCGAGTACTTCGGCGCGCGCGCTTGCAGCGTCACCTCCGCGACCGCGCTCACGCACTCCTTGCCAAACATCGCTTTCCACATCGGGACTGGCAGGGTCAATGAGGGTATCGTCCAGGAACGCCATAGCGTTTGGAATAGAGTTGGGAAGGGAAGGGAAGATGAGAAGGCAGAAGGAAGAAGGAAGAAAAGGAAGAGACGTGAAAGCGTCGGGTCAGTATTAGCCGAGACACGAGGCGTGGGATGCAAAGACGTACAGCTCGGCTGTCGCGTACCGTCCTCCGCGATCGTCTCGTCTGGGTCCGCCGGCAGCTCCGCGTCGACGTACGGAAGCGAGAAGGTCGGCAAGCGTCCCGTGGCGAGGCCCTAACATGCGCATATATTCGGTCAAATTGCCCATTTGTCATGCTGGAAAGATGATTACCTGCCAGCAGTCGGTTGTGAAGAGCTCCCAAAACAACGCACGTCGTTTTTGTACTTCGGCAGGTGATAGCTTCCACCTTGCGCCATCGCGATCTGTGGAAGACAAGAGCGTTGATTTGAAGAGCAACACAGTCCATTTTGACTGTCCACTTACGGAGGCCGATCTGTACGTAGCTTCTTCGTCAGCTTTACATCATTGTACAGAGACAAACGAACGTACGCTTTGGGCTAACTTGCAGCTCATTCCCATAAGCGCCCAAGTGCTCTCGATGCTATTGGTGTCAGCGACAAGACCCTACAAACATATTGCATGGGCTTAGTACTACACAATATCTCGGATATTTGACTGATGAACGATACCTGATATATACCCATCAAGCTCAGTGTTTGTACAGTGACCACACTCGGGGGCTTATCGAAAACTGAACTCAAATTCAGCGCGGCCCTCGTCAACTCATAATACCGATCCGCGTCCGTATTATGCGGCGCCGACGGGAGGTTCGGGTCCGTCAGCGCCCCGAAACAGAACACGACGAAGATGAGTGCGAGGTCGTGCGGCGTCGCGTGCGGTGGCGTGGGTGTGGTGGGGTCGGACTTGGGCAGGTTGAACGCGGTGACGGAGGATGCGACGGAGAGTGTGGAGGACGAGCTCGATGCGGCAGAGGTGAGCGATGGGGAGGGCGAGATGCCCTGCGGCGAAGGGACCCCAGGGGAGCCCGCACTGGCCCCTTCTCTCTCGCCGGCTTGCGGCTGCGACTCGGGGTAGAAGAGAGGCACGACCTCCTCGAACAGCTGTCGCCTTGCCACAGCACCGAAGAACCATGGCGCTTGCTCGAGATAGAGGTCACAGAGCTCTTTCGCACGCTGCCACGACGGGAGCTGTTCCTCCAGAAGCTCCTGTTTCTCCTCCGCGGACAGGTGCGAGACGTCAGAATCGCCCAGGAAATCGACATGCGAGGGTGGAAAGGTGGTCCCCGCGAGCTGGGCAACCGGCGACGGGGTAAGCGACAATTCGACCGTGGACGATGTAGTAATCTTGTCTGGCTTCTCGTTCGCGTTCAGTTTTTCAGCCTACGAAAGCAATGTGGCGTTAACACAGGTCAGATCGGTGATTCATTGCGCAAAGAGGGAACCGGCCATCAAGCGATACACGACCGATAGATGACATCGGCGTTCATGAAACTTAAACTGTAAATCCACTTTCCCCTTTATGATGGCCGCGTCAGGGGTGCGTGTGAGGGTAGGAGACTCACCAGGAGAATGCTCTATTGAAATCGAGTATCACTAATGAGTAAATGTGAATGGCGAGAACAACATCCAACACACCTCTGAGCCTGCAGAGCGCCCGTAGAATGTTACTGCTCCATGGTCGCGTACTTCGAGCGTACCCATGGCGTCGATGAACTGGCTTTCCTCGTCCCCTGGTTCTGCGCCTGGTGGCTGCTCCCCCGCGGCAAACTTCGTCTGCCGGGCAGAGTGCAGCTGCAACCCAGACTTGATTTCGAGCAAGTCTCTCCGAAGGAGGGGGTGCTGGTCTTTGGAGGTGATCGACTGCAGGATGGCAAGCGCATCCTCGAGCTGGCGGATGCGGTCGCTCATCTCCTCGATCTTTCGATGTAGACGGTCGGTATCAGCGAGGATAAACCTTGCCGATCAAGCTCATCAGCGTCGGGAGCATTCCCAGCTTCGCGGCGAAGCAAAGCGGTGGGGAACGTACCTTGTGCCCTGGCCGGTGGCCAAGCTGCCGTTCGGGCATATGGACGCACACCCGCGGCGCTTGCAGGACGAGCAGGGGATCGTCTTGTCGCACTTGAGCTTGAGGCGACGACATTCTGCGCAAGATATGGCGCCCCTCGCGCGCTTGAACTCCTGCTCCTGGGCACGGGCGGCGTCCTTGTCGTTCGGGGCGGCGACGCGGGTGCTCGTGCGCGCGGCCTGAGGCATGGTGCGAGGCCGTGGCGGGGCGGTGGGGGATGGGAGTCGGGGAGCGGCGGGGGAGGGGAAGGTGGTCACTGGGGACCGTGCTGGACGACGAGCACGATGTCGGGCGTGATGGCGGCGAGAGGAAGAAAGACGATGAGCGGGAGGACTTTTACGGTGAGGGACAGACGAGCGTTCGATTGCTCGCCGTTCCTCACGTCCTCTCCATCGTTCGACTTCCTTTTTCGGACAGGCAGTGTCTCTCGCTGCCGTTTCCGGACAGCTTTCTCACGGTGCAATGCTCGTCCCGATTCATGTCATGTTCAGCAAAACATACAAGCGGAAAATAAATCTCATCGGCTCGGGAGAAGACATATCGAGGTGGGTCAGATGGCCCCACAGCAATTGGCACAGAGCAGCGGAGGAAAGTCCTCGCCGCCGTACACCCTCTCCATCTCGGCCTCGAGCCGATCCCAGTACCGCGGCAGAGGCGAAACCAGCAGCCGACACCGCGCAAAAATGTCCTCCACGTACTCGCGTGCCCGCGGCTCTTTTTCCCAGTCCGTCTTGTAGAACTTGAGCACCTCCTCCATGTGCCTGTCGAATTCTTCCAGGCTGAACTGCAGCTCTTGGTGGACCAGATTCTGCGCGAATAGGATCTCGTCCATGTAGCCGGCCAAACGCCTCTCTTCTGGCATGTCTGCCCGACGCACAATCGGACGCACCGCCACCCTCACTACGCTCGCAGGAAGCCGATCGCTGATCTTGAAGTCCCGCTTCAGCAGGTCGTAGATGCTCAGCTCGGTGAGGGTGGTGCTGGACATCTTCCCGGATGTGCACACGGACATCGGGTAGGTGTACCTCTGTAGGTTGCTGTCGATATCCTGGGCCTCCACACACGGGTCCAAAGCAATCCGCCGGATGTCACGACTACCAGGGATGTAGCTGGTAGGTTCCTCGACGTGCTGACGGTTGTGCAATAGGCATGCACGGTGGTACCACCGGCGGCAGCTCGGACGTGAGCAAAAATGCATAATGTCCGCATCTAGCATCATGCTTGAAATTCACGGTTAGCTGTTTGTATAGTCCACAGAGAGGGTAACGAACCCTTTAGGCGGTTCTTTGGCTCCCTCGTCTTTCTCGAGATATTGCTGTAGAGGCACTTTTGAAACATTGAAGAGTACTGGCGGAAGATGAGGATCGTATGAGCGATTACAATGGCCCAGGCAAGTGAAGATGCCTGGTGGAATCTATACATCCATTAGCACGACTAGCAGCCGGAGCGATGGATGATCACTGACCGCCCAGCCAAGTTCAGTCCAAGAGAAGCGCGTTCTGATGAAAAAGTCATCTTTGGTGATTGTCGGGACGCTGATATCTCCTTCGTGCCACTGTATCATATCCACCACTTCTGTAAAAACATGGTTTAACACAATTGGCATACTGTTACCAGATACGTACTTTCAAAAACATGACCAGACAATATGTCCGGGCGGTCTGAAGCAACTCGTTCATTGGCCGAGAGGTGCAAGTCGTTCCTGGAACTCAGTTTAATGCCATTCTCAAATTTTGGTGCATCTGGATACTCACAGGTATAAACGATGGTCGGGCCCGTACTCCGCCACCAGGTCAGAGGCAGAGTAGTACCAGTGTACCAATACCCACGGTGTAGCCTTCTCAGTCTTGGATCGCGCTCGGATTTGGCGGATATGGACGAGCCAGACGTTCTCGTCACCGCTTACCGAGTGCACCGTCGCGCTACGACGTCCATCAGCATCGAGCACCTACCTTGCAAACCACTCTAGCTTCGATCTCGAATACAACGCACCTGTCACCCTTCCGAAACACCTCCCCGCCCAAACTAAAGAACTCCCACGCGTGCAACGTCTTCCACTCTGCCCAGCTGCGCGGCTTCTTGTCCAGCTCCCGCCGCACGACACCGTCCGCCACATCCTCCTCCGCGAAGATGTTCGCCTCGTTGGTCTTCTTCGACTTGCGCTTGCCCTTCGCGCTCGTGAGCCGCGACGTCTTCCTGCGTCGCCGCGCGGCGCGGGCCGGTGTGCCCGGGTCTGGGCCTACGCCCGAGGTGCCCATGCGCATTGTCACTCTCTGTCTCGAGCTCTGTCGTGGGGCGCAGTGTCAACGTTGAGGATGCGAGAGCGGTGTGAAGAGGGAAACCAACCACAACGAACCTTCGCACTCGCCTTCTATGCCTCGGCGAAGCAGCAACGACGGCGATCACAGTCGTCCCCACCAGATACCGCGCAGCAGACCTGTGGGTCGTCCGCGAGGCGGCCGCAGACGTACCCCGTGAGTGGCGTCGCCAGGGCGAGTCTCCCAGGGCCCGCTTCCCCGCTTCATTTAGTCAATATGAACGCCGTCTCCGCCGCTTAGCCCCCACGCCCCCAGCGACGAGCGCCCGCTCGCCCGCTCGTCCCGAATAGGCAGGTGTCCTAGTTCGACACAAGCCCTCGGCACGCGCACGCGAAGCAGACGCAGAGAAAGTCCGCCGCACAGCTGAGGCTATAAAGTCGTGCGCCGCGGGAAGGTAGGGGGTTTCTTCGTGCCCACCTTCACGAACCAAGGTGTCCTGTCGTTTGTACATCCCTACCCTTCCTCCCTCCCCTTGCCCTCTCCTCCCCGCCCTCCTCCTCTCCACCGCCGTCATGTTCCACTTCAAGTCGCTCTTTGTCCTCCTCGGTGCTGCCGCGAGCACGTTCTCCGCACCGTCGCAAGACCTCGCCCCGCGTGCGGACGCTATCACCGGTAAGCCTACACACGAAACAACTAGATCTCGTCAAACAGCATTACTGACCGCTGTCCACGGCCGGTGCCAGACACGCAGATCCTGCAGTTTGCCATGACGCTCGAGCTCCTCGAGAGCACCTTCTACAACGAGGCGCTCGACAAGCTCGACGACCAGGCCTTCGCGAACGCGGGCTACCCCGCGTGGGTCCGCGCGCGCTTCGAGCAGATCAAGGAGCACGAAAACGGGCACGTCGCGTTCCTCAAGGGCGTGCTCGGCGATGCGGCGCCGCAGGCGTGTACCTACAGCTTGTGAGTACCCGGCTGTTTCGAGAAACTAGAGCGAGACACTCACAATATGCACACGCAACCCAAAAGCCCGTACAGCGACCCGCAATCGTTCGCTGCGCTGTCCATGGCCCTTGAGACGGTGGGCGGATCCGCATACCTCGGCGCTGCGCACCTTGTCCAGAGCAAGGATGTTCTGACTTCGGCAGGCGTGAGTATGAACCCCTATATTATAAACGAGAGTATCACTCACCCATGCCAATCAGTCCATTCTTGCTGTTGAGGAACAGCACGCTGCCTGGGTCGCTTCTGCGGTATTGAAGGGCTCCGCGTGGAGCGGGACGTTCGCCACTCCGCTCTCAGCCGATGGCGTTTACTCCCTCGCTTGTGAGCCTGTCTAGTACTACGTCGAAATCAGAACATACTTACTAACATTCTCTTCGTTCATTAGCCCAGTTCATTGTTTCCTGCCCCGATAGCAACCCCCAGTTGCCCGTCACTCCCCTGCCTAAGCTCACCATCGACCCGGCCTCTCCCCGTCCCAACGACCTTGTCAAGTTCAACTTCAACAGCGATGAGGTCAAGGCCGACGGCCAGCAGCTCCTTGTCGCATTCTTCGACGGCCTTCAGGTTCAATACGCCGACCTCGACGGTAACAAGCAAGCAACTGTGCCTGGCGATCTTCAAGGCACAGTGTACGCCGCAATCGCGAAGACCAAGGACAACAACCCGACGGCGCAGCAGATTTTGACTGGCCTTGTCATGTTCGAGATCAGCTTCCCTTCGTACGTCGGGAACCCTTAAGAGACTCGATCGTTGACATCAGATTTGCGGGGAGTGCTTGTCGCTATCTATGCCGTATATGCGTCTATGCCTTATGCCATTATGCCATTATGACTTACGATTGTGTGAGATGCACAGGCACCTGTGAACGCTCCGAGACGACCGGTGCGGGGGACCGGCGATCGGCGTTACGAGCACGACCATGGCTTGCAAACACTTCATGCCATGTTACGCACTTGGCAGCGTGGGTTGGTGCCGTGGACATCCTAATCACATCTTACGTGATGAGTCCGGATACCGAGAGCTATTCAAGCATGATTCCACGAACAGAAGGATGTCTGGAGCGGCGCCACCGTTAATCTTGTTCATTAAGCTGCATATATGTTAATGTTCATGCATGAGCAGTAAGTGAGATACTTACATTAAGAAAGCTCTAACTAACCTTCACGCGTGCCACTGGTCGACCCGAAGATCTCAGGAGGAGAGAATGTTGTTTGATCGAAGTGTTTTAGCGCCATTTCCATTATCGTCTTTGAAGAGCTGGTAATATCAAAAGATTTCCGTTATAGCGTGCATCTACAAAGGTTCTTACGCGGGTCCGATGTTGGAGGTGAGGCAGAGTCTCCGAGAGTGTCGGTTCCCGACAAATCGGTAATCGGCGCTACGCCAAACACCAAAGCTTTGTTTGCGCTTGTTAGGAATGCAAGCCTAATCGCTCCCTTTTCGAGCGGCCATCGCGTCATATTGGACTTTAGCGCTTACCAATTTGCCTTTAAGTCCGAACTCCTCCTCGTTTGCTACGATATTCATTCTCAATATGGTCTACCTATATAACGTGCCTTTCGTTTCTCTGGAAAGCATCATATACTCCTTGCATCCGCCCCCTTCCTACCGGTAACGCGAGTTACAATGATCTCCTTGACCCAATCTTTACTGCTGATCGGTGGTGCTGTTGTAGCTAACAGCATATATCGGCTACTGTCCTTCATTTCCTTCCACCTCAGCGCTTCCACAGTCCATCGATACCTGCACGGCAATGCTCCATATGCTCTCGTAACGGGAGCTACGGACGGCATTGGTAAATCCACGGCAAAGGAGTTGTACAAGCGCGGGTTCAACATCATTCTGCATGGACGGAACCCGGAGAAGCTCCATCGTGTCGAAGAAGAGCTGAAGCAGCTTGGGAAGAGGGACGTGAAAATATGGATTGTGGATGCCAGCCGCAGCGACATTGACTTTGAGAAGGCGGTCGCTCAGTGGGATGGTTTGAACATCACGCTGGTGGTGCATAATGTCGGTGGCACAACTGTCAAACCGGAGCGGTACGCTGTGCGCCTTTTATGTCCGCGGCAAGCGTGTCTACATGATGCTTTGGCTTTACAGGACCGACGAGATATCCGAGAAGGTTCTCATGGACGACGTTCGGCGAAACGCCACCTTCCCCTTCTTCCTCTCGCGCGCCATCTTGCCGAAGCTACGCGCCACGTCCGGACCCGCGGGGATGGTCTTCATCGGCTCGCTCTCCGCCTCGCTCGACCTCCCGCGCGTCGTGCCGTACGCCGCGACGAAGGCATTCGTCACGCGCCTGAGCAGGTCCCTAGGCATGGACGAGCGCTTCTGGGCGCCGACGAACGTCGAGACGAGCGCGGTCGTCATTGCGAATGTCGTGACGAACATCAACACTCTCGGGGAGGGTTTCTTTAACCCGACAGCAGATAGGTTTGCGCCTGCGATGGTGGATCGGTTTGGGTGCGGAAGGGCGGTGATCGTGCCGTATTGGCCGCATGCGCTGCAGATTTGGGCGCTGGGGCTGATGCCAAAGTGGTTGTTTGAGAAGACGGTAGTCAAGATGATTGAGGAGAACTTGAAAGGCAAGGCCGAGAAGCAGGCATGAGTTTTATTTATCTACAGTGTACTGGAATACAGCTGGTAAGAATATTCAGCTCTCCGTCACTCGGATAACATCCCACGGTCTCTAAGCATATCGTATAGGAAAAGCGTGCTAAGTCCTCTGAAGATATTGTGTCGGGTGACAGTTCGCGAGGCTTACGAGGACGAAACTGGTTCGAAGCGAAGGACAGAAATATGTGGAAATATAAGAATTAATATCCAACGTGTGCTATGAGACCTGCAGCATATTGTTGGATGACACGTCGTCCTTCGTCTCTGTGGCTGTGGTCGTGGTTATAGGTCGCACTGCGGAGATTTCCCGATAATCCCCGGGGGAACATGTAGATAATATGTTGTGGTTAGATTTAATTATTCTCACATAGTTACTAAGATGATAGCTTGGAAATAAGTAGAGTACACGCTAGTTATCCTGAGTATGTTTTCTATAAACGACTCTTGTTGTCATATCTGGTATTCTTTCCGAAAATATGTTGGCACTAAGTTGAGGATCTGTGCCGGTGGTGTACAGAATATCTCCGCATGATTACGAGTGAAGAACATCTTGTAGACAAATTACTTGATATCCGGATAGTATCACAGAGAACAGTAATATCATACCTAGCATAATAAGCCAGGATACACGAAAGACCTATTGCTACTTATAACAACATATACACTGCTTAGACGTGATAAAGGATAACCGGGACGACACAATGATTACCAGCTGTATAATCTCCATATATTGAGCCCCAAGCTTCTGTATGGCGCGCAGGGAAACACGCAAAGAGTCTATCCTTGCAACATCACTTATGCAACTTAGTAGACAATAAGAAGTATTCTTCTGGCAAAAATGTAGATAATATCAACCATGTTCTCCAATTTAGACTTGAGATTACACATAGTGGTCTCGATGATAACACGCGAGACAATGTCGCAGTATCGCTTGGAGACACATTCCATTTATCTCGTCAGTTGACATGTAGATGTGAATAGTACACATGTTGACTCAGAAAATATCCCGGTAATAGCCAATGTATTCCCGGAGGGAACATGGTGAAGTTCCAGCTAACCATAAACATGTGACAGCAACGAAAAACCGTGAGTGCTGTGTGACAATGACAAGCTTATCACAAATTCTCACAATCAACATCAACCATTAAACAACATATTTCGGATCTTATGATAGCCTTACGCCTTACGCCTTTCGCCTTTCGCTTTCCGCCTTTCGCCTTTCGCCTCATTTGCCACGCCTTACGCCCCACGCATAATACATCGGAGCCCTTAGATCTTTTGCAGCCTTACTCGTTTGTATTGGGATGTCTTATACCCTTGTGCTTTTGCTTTCGCCGCTCGACTCTTTTATGCATCGTACTCATTTTCAACTTTTACCATGCCTTGGTTTGACACTCTTCGATTTGTTGCACGTACCCTCGCGCTTCAAATTTTCTCAGAAGTTAGAATACGCTGCCTCGTCATCTTACGACACGCGACGACCATTCACTGCCGATATCGCCAGAATACTGCTTTGTCCATATATCATACCAGTTAGCTCGATGTTCGAGACATTTCAATGGGTGACAATTAACAATAGGGAGACCGCAGAAATGAAGGAGGCTGTGTAGTGGTATCCTCTCTAATGAGCTTCACTTGAAGATGGCGGATTCACAAATGTGACGTACGGAGAAACGCGCTCCCGCGTCGCGGGAGACGCTCGCGGATCAATGACAATGCTGGCGATAGTCCGCGCTTCGTGTATGGCGATGGTGAAAGTGGTAAGAGGACTGAAGGAAAAGGTGGGGTGGGTAGGTGGTGCTGAAAGGTGGAAAGATACGCACGAAGCCTTAAGATGCGCGACCATGAAGGAGCGCCTGTCAAACTACAGGATTCTTGCGGATGTAGATCTTGAAAGCTTCGGACGAGCAACGACCGGTGTCAACGCAGGCTCGTGCGACGAGCAGCGGGGATACGTACTTGACGGGGCAAGGGTCAATGCGGTCGAGGTGAGAGCGCCACCTCGCCATCGCCCCTCTTTTAACCTTCCCCGGAAGGATCCAACTCAGGGGCTGCTTACGGCTGCGACTGCAGCCCGCCGCCTCTGAGACTTCCGGGGGAAGGTCGCGGCAGACGATCAACCGAGCGCGGCTCGGGGAACCCCGTGCAACTCCTTGCGGCGCCCTCACCCATTAGACTTGTGTAGATTCCTTTGGGCTCGGTTTATCTCCAGCTCTGGCAGCCTAGTGGTGAATGCCTGCGGTGAAGGTGGCGAGATGAAGACGTCCTCGGCGAAAAGGCTCGTTATGACACAGGTTCCCGGCATCGTACCTAGTGGCTGATCGACCTCGAGAGGTAAGGTATCTTGATAGTATCGACTGTGTTCAAAGGGATCTCCCGCAAGGGTGGCAAAAGTGGGTTGTGGGGAACGTAGCGTAGTGGCGTCGTCATGCCCATCAACTAAGGATCTTCTCAGTGGGATGCCGAGCGTATATACCACATGTTTATTCTGGACAGAGCAGTATAAGACAATGAAGTTCATTGAGCATGCAGGAAGACATACCTTGCGTCTCTACCAGTCCGCCATGGGTATGTACAACGGTGTTGCAGGAGAACCATATCCTTCCAGCTCGTAGCCTAGGCGGCTGGCAGCGACAGAACGAGCAGGCTGAAGATAGCACATGAGAAGCCGTTCTAATCATGGGTTTGACGCTCCACTATGGTGTTTACGCCATAGGGAAGTATAACAGAGAGCGGGAACAAAATCAGGTGATGAGAAAGACGAGAAAGACATCCACCTACCGAGAACGAAGACCGCACGAGGGGCGTGGTGACACAAAAGGCTATCGTTGAGAATATAAAATGATGCCGCCTATACCCATTTGCCGTTTGTTCGTGGATGTTGTATAACAGTTGCAGAAGGGTGTACGGCCATGGAGATGTCTGCCGCGTTGACGAGGTCGGCTGTCAAGTGTATCGCCACATTCAACTCACTTCATCTTGCGACGTCTCTACATGCAGCGATCAATCCGGATTTCATGACCAGTGCAGGGAATATCTGGTCCTGATGCCTGTTATCTGCCTTGTAATGACCTGCGAGACTGCACGACGAGATACGCATCAGATGACCACCTCAGTTGTTCTACGACAACCAATGAGTGCCCGCGGGAGTTAGGTGATATGCACCGTAAGCAAGCGGCCGTCTAATCATACGGATGTCGGATTTGCTGGTCGCCCACGAGAGAACCGTGGTCGTCGGTTATCGTCCTAAGGTATATGTCGTGTAGATTAGCAGAGTTGGCCCGAGCGACTGAGTCTTAGTACACACCATGGGGGGAGAGCCGATCGGCTGCACAAGGAATTTACTCGCGGAATGACTGCACGGGCAGCCTTGTGCGTATTGGAGACCGCGGTAATAATCACCACTACGCTGCCATTTCGACAAAAGCACGCCGCCAGGTCCAGCTAGCTGAGAGTATTAGCCGACCATATCGGCGGTTCTGGTGCTGGGCGAGGCGAACGCGTTGCGTCAATACTGAGCTTTTGGCGTTCTCGGAAGGGAAATGTCCTCTCAACCCCGCGCCTATACGAGATCCAAGTGCATCTGGAGCTTGGAGACTCGTAGCGACCGACGGAATGAGAGGTGTGTAAAGATGAGCAACGCGTGCGCGTGGAGCATCGAAGCCTTCACGGCACTCGCCACTTAGAAGCGCTCTGGTGGATTGGTGGATGTAATTACTTTGGCAGCTACGTGAGCGCACTACTATTGCTTGGTACAACAGCGCTACCACACGGTGCTACGAGAGTGTTCCAGCGTGGCTTGTAGAAATTATGCTGCCAGTGCTAAGGTTGGAAAGGCGAGCTGAAGTCGATATCCACTTTTCAATGTACCGGCATGTCTCATTTTTTGGTATATTCCGTACCTTCCGTACGGGCTGCCAGGTTTTGTACTGGCCGCGTCTCTACGAAGGCGCAGGATGAGCCGAAGTCATATTCCTATTGTAGATCATTACGACGCACCTTGGCTCATGTGGGTCCTGACAAAGCGGTTACAGCGTCGGCCTGTGTAGTTGTGACGCCTCATCAAAAAGCGATAGCCTTCACAGATGACGAGAGACACAGACTGTTTGCGGTTGCCATCGTGCACAACAGTAACGGGCCGCACCGTTCGAACGAGAGCGCAAGACATCCAGAGAGCGTCGACGTGCACTGCGACTGTTGTCGCGCCGAGCGACCGATTCCTTCCGCGTGTAAGCCCTCAAATTCAGCGTCGAGCTAGCCATATATGTAGTCCATTGGCCCCCTATGTAAGAATCAGCCAAGCCTCGTACGGAAATACGTCAAGTATTGATGCCAGTGCGCACCTTCGCTCGTATTCACCTGGACCCGACAGCATGCGTGGCCGCAGAGCAGCGGTGGAGCGTCAGGACTTGACGCACTGCGCCTTCAGACGACCTCAGGAGTACCGAGATTGATCTCGAATCTTGTCCGATTGTGGTCGTCGAGGCTACTGAACGCGACGGATGTACGCGGATGCCGGTGACGGTCACAGCAGCGTCACGTGTGACCACAACGGCCGCAGACTGTCACACATCACACTGCGCTGAAGGTACGAGTACTTTGTGTATACAGATTCAGGTACGCACACTCTCTGCCCTCAAAATCGGGTTGCACCCAATCGGACTTTCCGGATATACCAACATATTCTCGTGTCACGCTTGAAAATCAAGTCGGATCGAACAACTTACTACTGTCTGGGGCGCACCTGGTTTCTGCCAGCGACCTGGCCAGGCTGGCCTCATTCGATGGAGTTGACTTCCTACTTACCAACAGAAGAACTGGGCGGCCCATATGATGTTAAGCATCCTTTTATAATTGTCTCTTCCACTCGTAGTCTCTTTCTGTTCTCGCTTCTCTTTGAAAGATGGCACCCTCAACCGGACTGCCATCTGCATCCCAGTTTCCTTATGCACTGAAGTTTTTGCTCGTCCAACATTCTAACCCTTGTTGTCCTCTTTCTTCGGCTTTTATGCCCTCACAATCCTTAATCTCCCTCAGCAAACTCCGAAAATAGAATTCGACCACCGCAGGTTCATTGAGGTTCACGCGTGTTTTTCCTTCCTTTGCATCTCTTGTTCTTCCTCTTTCTCTACGTAACTACTGCTCTTACCGACTCTCCCTGCGTACTTGATTGTTTGTATATAGACAGAAGCTACTGACCAAGAAAGGTCACCATCATGCCCACTACCTTTCGCACGAAGAACACTCGCTATTCTGCCCAACCTCAAACGACCAAGACATCCCGTCGTGAAGTTATCGTCCTTTCTTCGGACGATGAGGAACCCCCATCGAAGAAACTGAAGATGACGAAGAAAGGTCCTTCGCGAGCGAAGGCCAAGTCGCGTTCAGTCGGCCATGAGGCGTCGGGTGAGGACGTTATAGAAGTTACGGATTCAGCGGATGGGCCGTCTGTGCCCTGTACGGTTCAGAGTCCAAACAAGACGTCGTACACCACCACAACCATGCTAGCTGCGAGGAACAAGACATTGGAAGATGTGAGCGCTGCCTTTATGTGCGTCGATGAACGAACTAATGTATTCGTGTAATTCACGTCTTAGGCGAACCGCGCACTCAAGAAAGAACTGAAGACATTGAGAGCTTCTATCGCACGGAACGTCGCGAAAGCCTGCATGCCTGAGTTAGAGGTACGTACCAAGACACCCAAGCGACATCGTACTCATAGGCTACCACGCGTTCCAAAGCGCGAACGGGCGGACAAGGAAGCAGCTTTGCGCTCAAAGCAGGTTAGTCCTTCGTCTGGCTGAGTATACTTGAAACTCACCGTTACACGTGAACAGAGCTTACTCGGTGAGCTCGAAGAACATGTTACCTGCGATGTTTGTGCTCTGAAGATGTGGTCGCCTTGCGCGTATGTCTCCTGTTACCTTCGCCACTGTCCTTACTAATATATACGTATGTCTCAGTTTGTCTTGTGGTCACGCGTTTTGTGTGAAATGCCTCCAAGAGTGGTTCAATACTTCCATCCAGAAGCAAACGGGTCAGTCGCAGGCAAAACCACCGAAGCCCGAGCTCGCTTGCCCATCGTGCCGCCAACCCGTGCACAGTGCTCCGAGAGAGGCGTTTGCGATCAAAAACGTGGTAAGGAGTCTGGCGAAGGCGCAGGGAGAGAGTAGCCCGCCGCCACATGAGATAGGCATGGCGAAACATACTCAGCTCTGGGGCAAGTTTTTCCCAGCTCGTAGTCTCTGAAGAACATATGACATCTCTCTATCTAACACAGTTGTTACCGTATATTATTCTTTTTCTCAGTGCGCCTTGTTCGCTTTTCGTATTTCATAGCTTTTGTTGCTAAATCCTCTTACATACATTGCGGGCAATGCTGTAACGATTGTTGCTTCTGACACATCATTCTATGTCCAAGCTTTGGCGTATGGCTCAATCACTATACCGTCACGACACACGGTCAGTCACACGATAACCTCCTGTGCTCGGGCTTGCATCCAGCCCAAAGCTACCCTCCTGAAAGGCCGCTAGTCATTCAAGTGTTCTAACTGATTGACATGTAATCGCCCTGCGTGTCACGGTGCTAGTAGCGTGTCATACGCCGATGCTTTTTACTACCAGCTGATACGCCGCGACCAGGTGTGTCAGAAAACCTTACATATTCCTCCTTCTACAATGCTGCTGATGGTACTCTATGTCACTACCAGACATCCCGTACACATGCAGGACGCGCTCTACCTTTCCTCGTCAAGTTCGGTCAAAACGCGGATGGGCCTGTATTTTTGCTACTTTCCCCCATCCCCCATCTCCTTTGATAGTCTCTGAAGTGATAGTATCGTATCTCTGTTTACTTCAGAACTCTCGGTGGACCAAATGCCTTGCATTCTATCAGTGAGGCTTGGCTTGCATGATGATTCAACGGCCCACAGGGAATCACGGCTCGGAGCTGCGAGATTCAAGACGCCACCTTACTCAGAGACCGAAAAATAGCGGAGGGAATAAATACATATATATGCAAGACGGTACGGGTAGAAACACAAGAAACCAAGGTATGATGTATGTCTGTACGTATGCGTGTTTGTAAGACCAATCCAATAGCTTATAGGAACGGGAAGACAAAATAAAGCGCCGAGCTGCAGCTACTGAACCGATATGAAATCAGTGTAAGTGGAAACAGCCTCGGAATAACGTTGCAGATATTCAGCCCGAAATCTAGGACGAACGATACAACATATAGGGCACTGTATCGGCCAGCTCTCTCATAATGCGGAGCTTGCGCGCTATCCCTTCCTCGGCGTACTGACGGCAACGTACAAGCATGTGTACGAACCGCCAGTAGTCAGCTTGGCCATCGTTCACGGGGTGAAAGACCACCATGTCGCATATGCCAGGTGTTTGACACATTGGACCCCATTGTACTTGAAAACCATCCCCGGAATACTGTGACTAATGAGAAATGCGCTCTGGTTGATATTAGAGAAACTTACCTCGCTACAATGTAATCTCGTAGAGGGCACAATCTCGGTCCTGCGGGCAACCCTGACCTGATTGATGGTTGCGGGATCGCCAGGAAAGGGTCGTTCAAGGAGAACAACATCTGAGAGGATATCAGTTCGTGAGTAGCCAAGATGCTGTGTGCTCACATGGAACATCGTTGATTGTCACGATTATAGCCCGAACCGTTGACACTGTGCCAGATCCTGTCCATCCAGACCATTCTACGGCTCGACTAGAGCTGTAGTTCAACTTGATATCCAGACCACTGTAATCTGCGCTCAACAAAATTGACCTGATAACGATAGAAGGAGGCTTACCCGAAGCGCTGCAATCCATGAGAACTCAGACTCCCCGTGGCAATGAGAGAACGGATCAATCTCAGAATGGCGATATCATATCTGGCTTGCGTCATCTGAGCACTCCTATGGCAATCTAGCCAGGCTTTGATGAAGGAGCATTGGCTCCGGTAGTCGCAGAAATAGTAGGACTCAGAGGCGGCATGGGGGCACGTAGAACGCCAATGAATAACGGGGCACGGTACCCCATCCTGTGGAACAACGTTTGAGCACGATGACTGTTCATTGAGCACAAGTAACTTACCAGCCGATCCATATTATCTGCGCAATAATGATACAGCGCTGCCTCGTCCCTCTGCGTGCCAGACTCAAGCCTTAGGTGCGACAACAGATCGATACGGTCGAAATGCACCGCTTGGTCCCGGAGACGGATTGTGTACAGGTCTAACATTTGAACAGTGTTAGTATAAGCCTTATAAATACTAGAGGACGTACAGTACTCATCGCCGATCTTGAGTAACAGGACGTGTATTTGCTCCAACAAATCCGAGTCCGACAGTTTATGGCGTACCCCATCAAAACTAGACAATAGCTCCCCCGGCCCAAAGCTATACAAGGAATCTTAGAAAGGGAGTTTAAACCGGGAAGTGCGGTAACGGCTTACTTTGAAGTGTCGATTCGACCTATCATCTGTATATCGTCGCCAGCTGAAAGACCTCGGTAGAATCCGTGGACGCCTGCAGTCCATAGTCGGCCCAAAGGTCTTAGAACAAGCCCCAAGGGCTTGCCTAGCACGATACGAAGGATTGATGTAACTATCGACGCCATGGAGGGGTAGCTGAGTTCGCAGGACTTCAGCTCTGTGTTTTATAGAGAAACGCTATGCATCATGAATATCGAGCGTGAGAGTATGAGGCCTAGTGTACCCATTGTGACAGTGTACATGAAATCCACGACCCGAAATCGTGTCAGAGAAAGGACGCCATGAGGAGACCGCGCATATCTCGTGAGGTCTTATATGAAGGCCTAAGAATACCTGTAGGAGGTTGATCAATTCTCCGATAGAGTGAAACATTTCAAGCCTGGAACGAAGAAAACTTCGCACCCCGAAGGGTTCACAGACTCGTTCCTTGCGTGCGAAGAAATCATGGATCCACAAACTGCTGAACGTTACGTACTTATGAAAAATGTTCGGAATGGATCCTATATTCGCAATTTCTTGGAACTTGCGATCAGCCTCGAATTTGCAAGCCTGTGAAACGAGAAGCGACTAGACAGCCGCCAGACCAAAGACGTCGATGCTGGTCAAGACAGGATGAAGAGAAGACTAGACAGAGAAGACGAGGCAAACGAGTTGTCCGCAGACAAAGATGTTGCACGCGACCTTAGCTACGATTACAAGCATACAACGACACGATCGAAGCTGCAGCAAAAGCAACGATGTAAGTCAGAAACAGCACGTATCTCTAGGCGGATAGGCCTTACAATACATGCCAACGAAATCAGCTCGTGGTTTCCATCGGTTCCGTTTCGGTCTCGGTTTCGGTTTCGGTTGCGATCAGCGTATCCGCAAGACGCATCATCTATATTCGTGCAAATCAGTACGATCGAACTAGAAGAGCGACAACTGACCCTATTTAGAGGTAGAATGTGCACGCAGTTATGCGGAATACCCTCAACAACCATAGCTGTTTGTGCCACATGACATAGAATATCTTCTTGGGTTAGAATGATGGCCTTGGATTCGTATTTGTCGTAGCAGAGGAACCCTCCAGAATGACCAAAGGTGCGATAGCGATCAAAGGGCATGTGCTGGGATGACAACAGGGTTAGTGGACGAACGACGATGAATAGCTCCTCCACCCAGATTTCCTGCTCGAAGCGCTTATGCAGGAACATGTCCGTAATCTTGCCAGGGGCTGTGCAAAAAGAGGGCCGCCCTGGTCGAGTATCACCGGTTTCGACTGGTCGAGAAAACAGAATGTTACTATCGCGAGATGAGTTCAGGCATGACTTGTAGGTGACACCATTTAGTCTCAGCGAACTAACACGCATAGCGTCTGAGAGGAGGTATTCTTGATGCGGTGACTTGGAAATGGGAGGGACAACGTAGTACTCGAAGTCCAAAGTCTCGTTGAGGAACTGCCCAAGCATCTGTAGCGTTTCAGCATCCAGTCGTATACGTGTCTTGCGTGGCGGTTTCTGGTCAGGTGAGTCTACCATGGTCCGTATGAGTCGTAATTGGTCCGTGATACGCGTACCCCTTCCATCTTCAAGGATAATACTCTCGTATGCATCTACGACTTCCGCGATCGCGTTCTGTACGGTACTATCGTGGAACAGAGGGCGTAGATTTGCGGCTCGGGAAGTCTGCGTCATAAAGGTACCTTCCATCTCGCCTGGAGATTACGCACAATCAATGTTAGATAGAGAGATTTTGATCTCGACTCACCTATTTTATTGTTGATGAGCAAACGTTGCAGTAAGTAGTTGAACCTCTCGAACGCGAAAGCTCTCCAAGAATGTACCGGGCCGAATAACCTTAGGAAGATGACGAGATGGACCGCTAGATGGTGATTAGGCGTAATGGAACATTCCAAATACAGCTGTTTCAGTCCGCGAAGGTAGCTGAGTATCTTCTCTTCATAGAGTTGAATATCGCTTTCGGTGATATGCAGCATCCCTGCGATGTTGATCGCAGTGATGAGATTCATATAATTCTCTATCATCTTGACTTGTCGTTCGTTTCGGGAGCTTTCCATCGTCCACAGTCTGATGAGTGTGATAGGCAGATGGATGCAGCATACCGTTCGCCACTGATCAGCACTGAGTTTACCACAAGTGGCCGAGCCGAACATCTTGGGAGCTCTGCTCATCCAGCTAGGAAGCTCGGTTTTCTCGGCGTCGAGATGAACCTGTGTGAGAGTGTTCCTCCCCAAAACAAAGCTCTTCTTATCTTTCTTGGGCCGCAAATCTCCGTTGTTAGCGCGATCTTGCAAAATCGGAGGATTCTGCGTGTGACTCATGGCAGCCATATTGGAACTTTCAGGAACATTACCCTGTGCAGGTGGGTCGACGCGCGGAGTTGTCTCCGATATCTGAACTGAAGTAGGCGGCAACTCATTTTGCGTCTACCCGTAACCTGTGATCAGCGTAGGGACATGGGTAGAACCTCGTTTCCTAATACTCACATTGAAAGCTTCGTCGGAAATGTTCCTGTCACGCTACCAGAAAGAAATGCACTTGAAAATGACTCCGCTACTTGAGCAAGCCAGTACCTACGTATTCGATGAGCCGTTCAGCCATTTCGCGCCGCTGCCCAACAGGGGCCAATCCTCGTGCTTCGCACATGTACTTGAGTACAGGCACATTGGTCTTGTAGAAGGCCATAGGGGGTTCAGGCATGTTAAAATGACGTTCAGCTTTGAGAATCTTGTCCTTCAGGTGCAAATAATGAGGCGGAATTTCCAAATCGCGTGTCTCCGGAGGCCTCGAGACTCGAGGTTCGGCACTAGCATTCGAGCCAGTGAGGGGTGTAACCGCACTCAACTCAGCATTTTGTGCCGTTGTAGGCACTGAAGGAGCTGGCTCCTGTTCCTGGTCGCCAGCCCGCAGTAAACCCTCCCTCTGTCTCTGCACGAGAGAATAAATATAAGTTCATCGCTTATCTGAGAGGCAGACGCACCCATTTGACAAGTTCAGAAACCATCTTCGCCTTCGTGCTACCACGCCGAAGACCACGCTGTTCACATAAATGCCAGAGGACGGCCTTGGTCTGCTTCTGAAGCTGTGAATCTGATCCCCAGAGTAAGAGCTCTCGAGCAATCTTCATCGTCGCGACATCCGGAAGCGCTGGCGATTTGCGGGTAGGATGAGTGTGACCAAGGCCGTCAGCACCTTTGATGTCCATACCCCAAATAGAACGACAGTGGTACTCAAGAAGGCCCAAGTAATGGTTATGCATCGACTCGATGACCGCGTATAAGAATGGGTTCCAGTACGGAAGACGGAGTAGCTCCGACCACCTAACACCATTCTCGTCGAAGAGCCGCTCTCTATCTGCTGTGCTAGGAGCATTCAGCCAAGCCTCCGCCATCTGCCTATGGCTCTCGATATCACGAAGAGACCATGTCGATGGGTCGAAATTCTCGATGTTGTCAAGGGTAAGGTCGCAGGTGCCACAAAACTTCGTAAAACTATGAGCCCCCAGACCTTGTGCTTGACGGGCTGCCAAGAGGTCGCACACCAGAGGTATAAGGGCGGCGTTTGTCAGCCTGCCGGTCGCAAATTTCGCTGTGCGGCTGAAACGGATGCCCGTTTCCCAGAATGGAAGTAAATCGTCCACGATGAGACGCAGAAAGTGGTTGATCTGCTCCTTCGAAGGCTTCCCAGGTACGACACCAACTAGGTACATGTTCTCGGGTAGATTGCGCAAATGAGGTGGCAAATTCATGCAGACCATGTATATGCCGGTAGACGTAACGGAGCCCTTACCCGCCTTAGATTGGAAGGGGTTGAACCCATCCATAGCGAGTGCGAATACAAGTCGGAGAGTCCTCGAAGGTGCACCGCTAGTGTCCATGTACAGTGTGTCGCATCCGGCGGGTCCCTTGAAAGTCCGTGCTATTTTAGCTTCCCAAAAGTCCGAAGTGGTAGTCGAAGGCGGCTGAGATAGATCGGGTAGGGATATCAGAGAATCTTCAATACCTGGACGAGAGAGAAAACGGCCGAGCCAGTGTTTCATCACCTGGTGCTGATACTGAAGAATAGGCCGCCTCGAAGACTTGCTTTTAACCGTGCGCACTCTCCACAACTTCTGCCCACATGGAGAACTGTTTGGCGTATCCTTATGGGTGCAAAGAACCGGGCAGTCACCGAGACTATACAAGGCATAGCATGCGGGGCAACAAACAAATGTGCGCACAGTGGGATCCAGATCGAACGTTGCCAGAACAGTTTCCGGGTCTTTGGGAATCTTGTCCCAGAGATGATGCCCATAACTTCGCTGTGACGATATGTTGTTCCGTCCCTGTTGTCCGATAAGGCAGGACAACCGAACGACTGCCCGGAGACTTGCTAGTAAGAGACGGGTTTGCCGCCTGGGAAGCGAGAATACGAGATGGAAGAGTAGGACGATGACGAAGCAAGAGTGAACAAGTACTGCCTCGGGCGAAGAGGCATCAAACTGTACTCGAAAGTAGCGTTCTGAAACATCCGTTAACGTCCGAAACTACGATCATGGCATAGAAGTACTCACCGGTTTCCAAGATGGGGATCTGCCCCTCTTGTCTGGCCATTGAGACGGGTGGAACAGGATTTAGCCTGCGTCTTTCCCATTCCTCGAATTTGAGATGTTCAAGACGCAGTAGCTCGTCCAGCAGCTCCTCGATGTACGAATCTAGAAGCGGATTGACATCTGGTGGTGAAGATATCCTACGGCTTGAGCTTGGCAATGGGCGAAGAGTTTCCAAGGTAGTCGAGACGTGAAGCACATATTGCTCATGGAGGAGAAAATGAAGGTTACTTGGATGCCCATTTACTAGTGCTAGAGACCCTGCATTGTACAGCATGACGTTATCTGAGGGCCTTGGTGTGGCCCGATGAATCATAGGACTATTTTGGAATTGTAGTTGCGAGAGCCCTGGAATAAAAGATGTCCTTCTATCGCGAAATTCGAGGATAATTGTGAGCAGGTCTGGTTGGGCTAATCTAGAGCTGTGCAGTGCGGACGCGTCCTCTGTGTGAGTGACATCCCGGCGTTGTCCCTGAGCAGCGGAAGGGGTAGTAGTATGTGGTGATCGGGCCGAGCGTTGATTGTGTGACGTTGTACGCGTATAGGTATCGCCAATGGACAAGGCAGCAATATCGTCAGCTAGTTCTGCGACATCCTCCGGCCGCGATGGGATGCTGCGCAACAATCTCTGATCCCGTGCCCGACGCTGTCGCGTAGAGTGGCTCATATTCGAGTGTGTCTACAAGGCAACGTTATATTTAGTAGAATACCCATGTAAGAAATAAGACTCACGGTCGATGTTCTGCCTCGCACAGCAGAGAATGGAGATAGGATTTATCGATGAGGTTGCCAGTGGCGTCAGCGCTCATCCACGCCGCACGGAGGTTTTGCCGCCTCTGGGACCACGTGTTGCCCCAGCGCCACTGGACTGCAGTAACTAGGGCTCCTCCGCTAACATCATGTGATCGTGACGGCCTGTGACCCGCGCCAAATCAACCTGTCACGCCAGAAAGAGCGCTGAAGCGTAGCTCGCCCCCGACACAGCGCAATGAGACCAGCAAGGATAAAAAGCTGCTAGATGTGCAAAAGAGGCCACATTAATTGCTAAACAAATTTTAAGTGTCGAACCGTGGAGGGACGCACGCGCTGCAGCGGGATAAGGCCAATGTCACGCTGTTAGTGTGCATGAGCTCTACCTTAATACAAAGTGTCGGGATGTCATCAATTCGGGGTGGAAGGTTTAGTACGCTACCCTCTCTCTCAACCCTGATCAATAGGATGTCAGACAGTGATTACGGATATCTGCAAAACAATAACTGATATCATAATCACTCTCGCGAAGAACAACCCATGAAATACGATGTAGGATCGTACAACATAGTTGCGCTGATGTCAGCCGTCACGGCAATAATGAAACACCACTACGTAGCTAATAATACAGGTCGGCACGGTATTGCCACCTCCCGTGTGTCATTGATGCTGAAGGAATCGCTGAATATCACCAGGGTTGATGAGCATTTACACGAAAGACAAGGAAATCGAACTGCGCTCACGTTTACTGACGAGCTTTATAAGCCCTCCCGTCTTGTACACCGACGACATAATATCTCGCGAACTCCGAGAGCAGCTGCAGGCCGTCATAGAGTATACGTGCGGGGCGCATGCAGAACAAGTCACCATGAAACAGTAGGCAAGATCTCAGTCAGCGGGCATGGAGGTCGGAGGTGTCGAAAGGGATTTTGGACTTTGAGAATGAAGCCGTATCTTCGTGGGGCCAATGCTAGCTACCGGAAAGGGCTCCGCAGGTGAGGCAGTGAGCTTTTCTGGCCCAAAGATACATCTGACCGCGGTGATTGTTATACCTTCGGCTTTGAGTGTCTATAAGACAGTAAATCAAAGACGTACCCGGTATTGGTGCAAATAACAATCAATGCCTTCGTTGTAAAGCTAGCGATTGAAGCTTGCAGCGCTTAGATTCTGAGAATATAAGCACGACGTGAACTAGTCGTCGCGAGTATCCGAAGCACGTGCGGTGCGAGTACTGACATTGGCGAAGGCGTTGCAGGACCTTCAGTGACAGTCAAATTTCTCTGCACGATTATGACGTACAATCTTAAAGCATGAGGCATTTCCGTTCCCTTCTCCCTCTACCTTTAACCACTCCGGTGCTCAAAACAGAGGCCAAGCCTCCTGGGTCGTGAGGGACGGTTGACACCATAGCATGTGTCATGTGTTCTGCAAGATGTGAAGAAATGAGAAGAGCGAGTACAAGTCTGGTGTCTTGGGCTTGGGCGGTAAGTAGGTCCGCGACAAGAACGATTGAATGACCTAGGTATGACAGCTGCAAATGGTCCTCGTCCGACGAGATGAATGGATCTATGAAACATATTAGCAAATATTCCTCGTCATAGATTCATTATTCACACACAGGAAGCTTCCCGGCGGGTCTCGAATGCATTTGTGGAGGAAGTTTCTCGAGTGAAAGTTGACGTTCAGGTAGGAGTTGAATTTTGGCCTCGCTAATTGGAGAACGGCGCTCACCGTAGTGGTCACGTGCACCGACAAGCGTGATTCCTGATTCGACTCCTGGCGGAGACAATCTGGATAATCCCTTCACTTTTATTCGCCTGTCTAATTCAGTCAGTCAAAGCATCGTACCTGTGGACGAATAGCGTGCATTGGTTCTTCATATTGTTCATGGAGCTGCACAGTAATACGCCAAACACTCGAGGAAGATTTGAGCAGCGAACCCTTTCAGCTACGAACGTCGATGTTTTAAGCTGGTAAAGGCTATCCTAATGTGCCAGCAGATCAATGCACTTACATTAGGAAGAGATCCCGATGACACGGAGCGAGACTCGGAGAACCCTCGTCGAGCAAGATGATGGTCATCGATCACAGAAGAGAAAGGATGAGGTCTTCGACGAAACCAGTCGCTCGAGTATTCTGCCGGGAACAGACAGTACTTTACAAAGCTTAACCAATGGATCTGACCGACCCAAGCATTGAGTAGCCCTGATAGTGTAGGTCAGAGTAGACGATTCCAAGGCAATGTGCCTCCCCTAATAGTTGCCTAGAATGGTACATGGTACCGTAAGCGCAATCTCCCTCATGATACGACTCTTCTGAGCAGTGGCATCCGTAGCGCCTTCACGAGATAGTGTCAAGACATGCACCAATCCCCAGAAATCAATACGAGATCCTTCACAATCTGAGAAAGTAAGCTTCTGGGATGCGGCGGGGGCGATTATCCTTGATGCCCATTGCAGAGTAAGCTGCCCGTCGACAATCTACCAAAAGTGAATGATGTAGTACGGCAGAAAAGAACGAATATACCTCGTTGCAAAGAATTCGCCAAGAAGGCGTAATCTCCTCATGGAAAACGGGTGCAGGTCCATCACTTGATTCATCGGTATTCGTACCTTCGCACGGGACGAGCGTTAGATCTGATGACTGTATCAGTCTTGATACGGAGGAAAAACGAGATCGAGCGAACATGGTACACTGTCGATTGTCACAATCAACGCACGTATAGGAGTCGAAGGGCGCTGCGACCAGGTTGCGGTACTCTTGGAGATATAGCCCAGTTGCATATCGATCCCGGACTGACTGCTTATCGCATCAATAACGTGAGGGAGACAAAACAATGACAATATCCACACTCACTTCAGATGACTAAGAAGATCAACATGTCCAGAAGCGATGAGGTCGTGAACAACTGATTCCATAATACCAATCGCTTCCGAACGAAGCCGTCGAGCATCCTCGTAGCACCGAGACCAGGCACGTACAAAGTCGAGAATGCTTTGCCGACCATAGAAATAGAAGTCAAGGAAGCGAGCAGGTTCCTCACGTTGGTATGAGGTCGCGTGAGTCATGATATATGGTAAGGGTAGGTCCTTCAAAGATGCCTTAATGTTGCTCTGATTGTGAGGGCGTGAGGCAACGTAATCACTCACCGTGCGCTCCATCTCGTGCTCCATAATGGAGCAAAACCTAGTGAGGCCGCTGTTGCTCTCCCCCGCACGACAAGAGATGTTGCATGTCTCGTCTAAGGGTGCAATTATCACGGAGCGGTTGTGTAGGCGTATCATATAGAGATCTAGTGAGTCTCAATCAGAGCGCAGGTCGTCCAATGATGCGTGAACTCACAGTACGAACTACCTATTCTGATGAACAGAAGCTGTACCTCAGTCAGACTGTAATCGGTTGCGCCGTGTTCTCCTCTCAATTGAACCCTACTCATGCTAGCTATGAGCTCGCCTTTGCTATACGTTTGGGGTCAGAATGGATATTGGACCACGCGATTCACGAACACTCACTCCATAGGATGTAAGACAGAAGCTGGACCAAAATTAGATGGCGAGTCCGCGGTGACCGATGTTGTCGACGACATGGGCTTTCAAGGGACGATGAGTGGCACCGCGTAGGAAGTGGCTCAGAGACACTCGAGGGAAATAGCGTGGGACATTCGAGACTAGATCACCTATTGTGTTGTCACGACCGATTGTCACTAGATCACGGCGTATAGAAACAGGTCGCGTGAAAACATCATATCAATGATAACGAAGATAGGAAAGAAGCCATCATCGAAAGAATCTTGCCATGGTCACGCAAACATGATCGCGCTGCACAAGATCTCGCATCGTTTAAGACTAGTAATGTATCAGAAGGGCGGAGAGATCCAACTGTCGTCCCTACACCCAAGGTCTTGATCAATGACAAGCGGAAGTGGGCCCCTGAAAATAACGTGCTTACTGAGACTGTCTGAGGGATGCATTGATCAGGAGCGTTACGAGTAGTGTTGTGAGCAAAACAAGCTATGGTATATGACATTCAGATCCAGTGTTGGGCACGTAACGACTCACTCACTATCGATAGAAATCCTATTATCTCGTCTATAGACATTTTGCTGATAAGACCCTGCGGGAAGCAGTGTTATCAATACGTCATCTGAGCATGGACGTATAATATGACCATACAGCCAAAGGACGAGTAGGCGAGGAGTCTTGTCCGGTATAAGGAGCAGACCAGATAGTAACACTCGTTTGCGATCCTTTCTCCGAGGTTCCTGTGGCCACATAGTACTGATCGGATGATGAAGTACTGGCCTAGTATGTCTAGTGATAAGCTAGATTCGCTGCAAGCTGGCATCAGAAAGACTCACGATAGCCTGAATGATGGCATCTGTAGACGGCGATGGTTAGTAGGAATTCTGAACACATGGTTGGAACACATACTATCGTGCCTCAATGTCTCTTTCTTCGACTGAGACCTTGCGTCCCAAACTGTAACTTCCCCGCTAGAACCTCCAAACAAAATATCTTTGTCCCGATGTATGAACTTGACGGGCAAAGGGACATTCTCGCGAATATCAACCTTGTAGGTCCGAACGAAAGTTCGGGTCTTCAGATTGTAACAGTCGAAGCCAGAAGAGAGATTGGAGACTAAAAGTGTAGATCCGTCTGCAGACAGATCGGTTCTGCCGCTACCGGCGGTCGATCGTGGTTCATATGAGTTTTGGATCTATGGACTGGACACTCACATCAAAGTGCGGGTTTTCATTGACCAGACCATGCGATCAGAGGGGATATCCCAACGTCTTCGGAAGCAATCAGCACTTTGACAGTGTTGGAGGAACAGAAGGCATAGCTCACATTACGCCCTCAGCCAGATACGAGATAATCAGAGTGTCACCCTCATCTAGCAAGTGGACGGAGCGGGAACTGACTGGCCACTGCTGATGCGAGCCATCCTTGAATGGAATCGACAAGCGTCGCATGCTTGACCAGTGAACTAAATCACATCAGCGTCGTATCTTGTTTATTGGGATCACGAGAGATCACGCTAGACTTACGAAGATCGGATATTTGGCCAACAACTACATCTGCGCCATCGCAAATCACCAAACGATTATTTGATCCATCGTAAGCGATGCAATCGATAGGGCCTGTCAAGCCAAGAGGGTAGACGGGCATAGGCCTCTGCCAAATAGTTTGATATCGCACTGAAAACGAGACCGAAAACGAGACTAACCTCGCGACCCCCCATCGTCAGATCGAAAATGACTACTCCGCCGTCGGCATATCCGCAGAACAAGATGTTTGGTCTCGTAGAGTGCCAATGTAAAGCAGTGACGGCTTGTTTTGCGAGCAGCTCCAGTAACACAGCTTTATGGACGTGATCCAAGATTGTGACTGTGCCTCTGTCGTCGCCGATAGCAAGATAGTCGCCTTTACCAGAGAATGCAAGTGCATTGATTGAGCCAGAGAACCCCGAGAGCTCGAAGGTCTTGGTGTACAAGGCTGTGGACGCTGCCATTGAAGACAAAGTACTTGCGACAGCGGTGCGTGTTGATGCATGGCACTTCTCATATGAGTAGTCGGCTATGTAGGACTTCGAACTCACTCACCGCTCATTGCAAAGTGAGCCATTGACTATACACGGACATTCAGCGATCAAATTTCTGCTTCATAGGTCAATTTCTTCAAGTTGAGCAGAGCCTACGGCAGGCGAGTTTGAATCTACAAGATTGTGCGCGAAGCGTAGCCTCAGCCTAGGTAACAGCGAAAGTCTCTCGGAGTTAAGGAGTTTGAATTGGTGGCGAGATGCCGACGGCGCAAGGAGAAGGCTACCATCGGAGTTAATGTGATCCCAAACGTTAGACGACTTCGCTCAGATCGTTTGTAGCGCTCGAGTGCGTTGTCCAAACGGAACTTCTGCCACGAACAACGACGACGACCTATACAATCTAGTAGTCATCTGGAATTCACGGAATGCCTTAGCTGCCAGACACGTCAAAATCCGGATCTATTTGACAGTTGCCTGAACCGTCCTTGCGCGCAGTCATTGGCGAGTTAACAGTGGGAACTCGTGTTCAATCTTGCAAGAGCTACCGGCATGAATGTGCCCACGCCAATAGGCTTCAGAATCCAATATCAACTCGCGTATGTTTCTCTTCGCGTACGCACTTATTCAGGTCAGATGTCCTTATTGTATTCACCCAGGGATCGAAGATATCTGCTGCACCTCCAGCTCCGCTGAGCTCGAGGAGTAGGCCTATCCATCATCACCTCGTTATCCCGGTATGTCATCCTCGCAATGTTCATCAAGTTTTTCCGCAACCTCAAAGCGAGACTCGTGCAAGTTACTCGCCACTCATACGTCTGAACTCGTGCTTCAAGCCGCGGATACATCAGTGGGTGGGCCTCCGGACGAAATAGTTGCCTGCACGTCCTCCAAGTCTGCAAAGTGGACGGAAACTCATACATTCCCACTATCTGTTGCTCGCTCTTTCATTGGTATAGTGGAATTTCCTGAGTAGGTGCTACTTCACCGAGACGTCAGCCTCTTACTGCCGCTTCTTTCTACAGGCATCTTCTGGGCCGATATGGCAGAGACCTGTCACGGCGTGTAGAACTCATGTGGCTTGCGCGTTGCAGCGTTGTGGCGGTCGATCACATTTTGGTACCATGCATTCGCGCTACAATGGATCCTGCCACTAGCAACCCTTTATTCCTTCACCTCCTCATTTCTGCGTCAAACCACACGGTATTTTTCATTGTGTCATACGCAACCAGTCAATGGTTGACATATAAAGTTGCAGACATAGCGACACATTGACACGACCTCTCCTCCAACCTGCCCTCCATGAACAACCAGCCTCCAATGACAGAAATTCCCATCTTAAAGTGTGTAGCGTTATCGTAGCTATCTTCCTATGTTGACCTGCGCCTTATAGCTATAACCCGGCGATTCACGCCAGCACTCCTCACCCTTAGAAGTTAGTTATGCCCTCCAACCATAATCTATGCGCCCGTTGAGGTATCGTTCTCGACATTCGGCATCAATGCGCAAAGTTGGGAACACTTCACCCGGGTACTGATTGTCAGTATCTATCACGAATGCTGTAGGCCTTTCTCGTTCCATCTCGAATGTGACCCTGATCCGTTACCTGCAGATACCGTTATTGTGAATATCGTCAAGCATCTCACATTTTGAAAAGGTCTTACCCTCATGGCGCTTTGAATGCGAGGAGGTACGTCATGGATTCGATGCACACACTCGTCATCGGCTTACAGACGAACAGACTCCAGACGATGGCTACTTCCTCAAATGGGGAGACAGAGCAACTGATATGTCTTATTGGCCTCATACATTTCTCTCCTGCGGCCTGCGTAGACTACTGGCGCTTTATCACGACACTGCGCAGTGCCGTGATAAAGCGCCAGTAGTACTGTCCGAGTATCGCCAGGTCGTCCGCACCTTGCAGAGCGAGCACAACCGGGGCCTTAGGCTGGTTGCGGACACCGCCATGGGGTATTTGTGAGCTATTCTCTAACCATTATCCTATTATATTCTAGTCCGTAAGTTAAGTCCTGCGTCTTTTCGACCTCCACTAATTTACCTTCTCTTTCTCCTTATAGCACTTTCATTTGGCCACTGTTTCTTTTTGTTTCGATCTTCTTTTTACCCTCTGTTAGCGCCGTCGTTCGCCCTTCTATTCTATTGTTGGTTCCACAGTTATCTTGATGTCGGAATAACACCAACGCGTTGACCACGATATACATTTTTGCGCTTATAACTTCCTGGGCGGATCGCCTTAAACTTCTGGTTGGTTATCGGACTGAGGTATATGGCTGGGGATACGATCAATGAAATTACTTATGAGTGTTCAACAATCTGGACATAGATAGATGAGTAGCATTTGAGTGCAGTACGTCAATAATTGCAATGGTCCGAGCCAGTAATGGATCGACAACCGACAATCGCGAACAGACAAACGCAAATACATCATGTAGCCTCAAGTCCGCGTGTCCATTTACACTTAGAGGATTCAATGTCGCATTCCGCCAATTGTAAGAGTATTTGTGAAATACGGGTTGCCTGTTGCAAAGTGCCGTACTATAAGCGTGTGCTCGAAATTTGCGCTAGCGGTAGCTGGAGTCTAGCTAGGCCCCTGTGGTAGGGTTAAGGGTGAGCTGGGGGTAAGTCACGAGGGCAGTTCGTCCAATTAATTTCTCACGCACGGTTGCTGAATACTACCTACAGCTATCTTCCCCCTTAGGCACCGTGTGCGTTACAATCTACTAGGTGAGCGTGCTTCTAACGTGCTTCTTTTACGTCGATTTCGGTTGCTGACGAAATGCAAGGCAGGTGAGTAGCTACAGCTTGGATCGACTTAGCTGCGGGATGTCCTTGTCCGAAGCTGTCTTTACTTTTGAAGGTCTTGAAGGTGTCTGGCGTAGCCCACTACGGACCGCGTATAATTTTGAACGTATCCCGTCTGTCCGTAAGCTGTTGACTCGTCCCTTCGAATAGTTCTGGCAAGCTCGCGAATGAGCTTGACGAGGTAGCGTCGAACGGACCTGTCGGAAACCGGCACTCTCACATTCATGCTGCAGTTAGACTCTCGGCTTGCGTGACACACTAATGATTGTTGCCTCTTCGCAGATGTCGCTGGCATCGCCACTGTCCAACCATCAAGAGCCTGAGGTTCAGGAAGCTGCTTCTTCGGAATCCATCCTCCACTCATCAACATCTTTAATCTACGAGAACCTGGAGGCGGACAATAGTGAAGCAATAAACCCAATTTACTCGCTTCACGAGACGGGATGGAACAGTCCGGCAGGCGACGAAGAATTACCAGTTGCACTGACTCTGCGAGCCGTCTCCCCGGTTCACGAAAATCTAGAGGCGGGCAACAATGAAATAATAAGCCAATTTTACTCCCTCCACCACGCGTTGTGGAACGATCCGGCAGGTGATGAAGAAGGCCAATCTGCGCTGACTCCGCGAGCCGTCTCCCCGGTTCACGAAAATCTAGAGGCGGGCAACAATGAAATAATAAGCCAATTTTACTCCCTTCACTACGCGTTATGGAACGATCCGGCAGGTGATGAAGAAGGCCAATCTGCACTGACTCCGCGAGCCGTTAGTCCTGAAGAGGATAACCACACGTTTGAAGGATGGCTTCCTCCCTATCCGTTTGGTCGCTTGTCGGACATGAAACATGAGGCTGATCTTCCCCTTCTCACTTTCGATCAATCCCACGCGATCCCCAGTACATCGTCATCTTTGGCTAGATGCGATGATCGTTCAGAACAGCCCTCGAAAGTAACACCTCAAGACGATCCGTCAAGCTCATGCTCCTCGCCATCCAGCTCAAACGATTCGGGCCACACCGTACCTACTGCGGACGCGTTGAGTTCCAGCATGGACGCATCAACCCTATCGGTGGAAGGCTCAGACGCGTCTGTAGTACAGCAATTCAATGCCATCGATCAAGCAGATAAGGTACAGCGCACGTTGACCCCTGACAGTAAGTTCATCAACAACCTAGTAGGCTACTTATTTGACATCTCGTCCGCAGCCGTTTCCCGATTTCGACACTCCGTTGTCATATATAAACCTCGTCATGAAAGCTTCGTCGTCATATCACTGAATATGCCCTGGATTCCAGAGCCAACATACGGCATAGTGAGGGTCATCCGCGACCAGAGTGGTCAATTCGGCATGTACGATCCAATCCGATGGCCTCAGGTATTCGTGCCAACCTCAGAATACTGCTGGCTTGTTGCCGTACGCCGAAGGCCCCAAGAACCCCCAAACCCTGACCTTCCCATTTGGACCCCTCTTGACGCTGCGGACATCGAGCTCGTGTCGGACTCCGCTGGCATTGTGTGCGAGGGATTTCGTATCATGCTCGAACCTCTAATCGACGCCATGAATCGCCGCGTAGATTGTTTCGTCGAACAATGCGGTAACGAATACCTCCCCTCTTCACTGCGTACCTATATGGTGGATGCCTTCCAGAAATTAAGCCGCCCGTCTACTCCTCGTAATCTCATTTGTCTAGTAGCCGCGGTTCAACGCTTCTGGCTACTCATAGATGCGTGGATCGAGTTCCACGTATACGTTATCCCTTCTTTGGCCTTCCGCGAGCCCTCACAGCGAAAACGGGACAAAGTTCGTGAAGATCTGATGGGCGCGTTCACAGACTCACCGAAGGATGCTCAGTATCTCGTCAATGCTGGCATTCCGATCTGGATGATTAGCCCATCCTCCGATTTAAGCAGCGCTGACGTTGTGCTTGACGTCGTTCAGCCAGTCCAACCTTCTTTCCTCACTGACGACGAATTGCCTGCGTCCACTCCAATCTATTCGGCATGGGCAGGCGAGTACCACCTACGAGCGATCATGGCCAGTGTCTCTGCCCACGTCAAGATAAAATCAGATCCTCCACACTCATCGTCCGAATCGGGAGAAACGCGGGAAGCAGCTGACAGGGAGGTCTTGCGCTCGCATGTCCCTGACGTATCTAGACGCTATCATCCTTGTAAGTAGTGTTCTACCATCTGACGTCTACTCCATAACGCTTATGGTACAGATGCCAGAAATCCTCCCACCAAAGTTTCGAAGTCTCCTACGACCTCTCAAGTTTCGGCGCCCAAAGCTTCCTCCGTCGCCAGGTATAAAGTCCCGAAGATACCTCCCAATGAACGAAACAAGTTCCAGGAATATGATCACAAACGCTTACCCCCCACGTTAGAGCCATGGCGTAAGGCGCTAGCCAGCGTAAATCGATCTAGAAAGGCACCGATCCGAGCACACACGTGGTTGTACTTCGTGCCCGATGCTGTCACATTGGCCTCCGCTAACGATGACCGATTTGCACGTTACCTGGATAACTGGATTCGTACACGCGAACCATGGATTCATGCACTCTCCCGCCACATTATCCCTCCCGTGGCCCCGAACAAACCTCGTGCACTCAAAACTCAGGAGTGGCGGGACTATTTGTTTGATGCAACAGAAGATACTGTGTCGAAAGCCTCTCAGCGGACAACAGCTGCTAGTCAGCTCATTACAGCAGTCTTGCAACTCGTCGACGTTATCGATCCTACTCCTGAGCCAATGTGGTTTGGGGTCCATTGGGATTCAAGATGCTTACAGCAAACGCGCGAAGTTTTATGGGAGCTCAGCGAGATCGGCTTTCGGCACGAGCTTCTTGCTATGGACCGCAACTTATCGTCGCACACCAGTGCAGAGCAGGCGCAACTACTCGAGGCTTCCCGCCGACAATTGGTACAGAGAGTTTGTGCTAATCGGCCTGACTCTCTAGATCATCTCCCTAAGCAAAATGAAGGGCTGGCGAGCCCCAACATCCTGGATCGCGCTGAGAGTTTAGAAGCTCTGCGCTTACTTCTGGCTCGATGGCCTTCTGCCCCATCACACATAATAACATCTAAACCGCTGACAGAAGTCGATAAGACAACCCTGGAAAAGGCGGAAACATCCTTATGTAAGTTCTATGTACAGACGTTCTGGGATCGTGCCGGTCGTGCAGCCACTATCCCTCGAATATTTCCTGTTCCTTGACTTCTGACAATCCAATTCCATGTCCATTATTGTATTCTGTTGTAAAGCGTCGGCGCTGTGCGATATGCTCTGTGCCGTATGCTCCGTATGTATGTTGATGTCGCCGTTGTAGTCACACCCTCTCCATGCGTTAGCGGGTATCTAACCCGCAAGGGTTGCTGTCGAGGGTACACGCAGGATGAGGAAATTTTGGACAGGTGTTACATTAGTACATGTAATGGATAAAGTACATTACAGCGATGAACCTCAATCAAGTGATACTAAGCCTTCACACGCAGCAGGGGGGCCCAGTCGTCCTCTAAGCGGTCTTCACTATCGACGGGTGGGAGTCGAGTGGCCGCCTTAATGTCCTCGTCTTTGACAAGCCCGAGGCGAGTCCATTCTCCTACGCAGAGAAGAGCGCGGGCGCTCTCGGCTGATGTGCGGTTGCGAACGTGGCTGAGGAGTCGACCCCGGCCAAAGACTCGCTCTACAGAGACGGAGGTCGCTGCGGAAGGGAAATTAGTGGCGACATCAAATACAAGAGTGGGATATACGTACCTGGAATGGTCAAATAACTCGACGCCATCGGTGCGCGATCGTCGGGAATGCCACCAGACGAGAACGTCGTCGTCGCTAACGTTTTCGCAGGGTGCGCTGAGGTAGCGATCGAGCTCGTCAGATTCTTCGGTAAGTGGCGGCGTGTAAATTTCGAGATTATCAAAGATATTCTTGGATGTCTGGTGAAGAGAGATCATTAGTTAAGCTCAACCCATACTAAGAGAAACGCGCCGTATGGTTTGCAGTAGGTTTAGTTGTCTCTGAACCTGCGCCCTCGCTCGTCGTCGTTGTACGCGCTTTTCATGATCGCTCGTACTTCGCACGAGTGATATCCCTGGCGGTATCGATCTAGGCGGGCTCCCACCCGGCTTTCTTGAAGTATGATGTCTTGCAGCGAGGGTGCAGAACTAGCGATTTATCAATTAGGGGTACGAGTATAGAAGGTAGGTTACGCACTCATACTGATACAATAGGTCTCCGATAGGTTCGTCTTGGAATAGTACCAATTGAGGATCCGCTTTGCGAGGTTGCAAGTCGCGCGGATGGGGGCCTCGAGACTAAGATCCAGCGAATAGTCCGTCAAGTATTCGTTGGTCTTGTCTATTGCTAGGATGACGGTCGGCAGGGCAGGAGTAACGCCTCTGGAGAAAACGTTGGTGGCGTCATAGAAAACTTGGGGTGGTTATCGCGGCCAGCGAATGTAGGACGATAGACTCGCTAGCCAGTCCGTTCGCAAGCGCGCGTCTTCACGTGCTTCGCACGTTATCTCCACGCGAGCGATAAAAACAGGAAAGGAGAAGACGCGAGCTTGCGAGCGTAGCGAGACCAAATCCGGCTGGTTCACGAGCCTAGTAGGACGAAGGGGGAATGTGCACCGTGCATGCACGCTTGTGAGTAGATTGATGTGATGACTGAGTAGATCAGATAACGCACCTTTACATCTCGCAGCTGCTGAGCGAAAATCCACTCATCCTCACTCAGCTCTAGCTAGCGGAAATCGTTCGTCTTGTCCCCCGTAAAGTAGTCGATAGCCTCGCGATATTTAAGAGCGAATTTCAAAATCATGAATGTCAAGTTCCAGCGCATCACGACGTCGCGCAGGATGATTCGCACTGCAAGCTTCATGACTTTAAGAAACTTCTTCCAGGCCGGTAACAAGCGGGTGGAGGAATTTGACGTGCTTTGGGCAAGAAGGCGTATACAGGGGCAGACCACTCGCGCTTGAAACGATCTGGCAGCGGTCATCGATCGTAAGTATGTCGCATTTTGATAGTAAAGTGTTCAAACTTACCTAGCTGTGCCTCGTCACCTTTACTCTCGCTGTCGCTCTCAATAACAATGGTATCCGGACCGTGGATGGCAGCCTCCTCTTCCTCGTCACGTACAGTAGCGCGTCGACTCGTCGACGGCTGTGCATTTGGTTGAGATGCGGCGGGCAGAGACAGGCACGTGTGCTCGGAGCGACAGCGGACTACCGGACGAGTAGTAGGTCAGCAACGATGGGGAACTAGAGCGGGCGAGGCGAAAGGTCGACAGGCAAGCGGCCCGGGAGACAGTGCACTACGTCACTTGCAGTGATTTCTCTCACCACGGATTCCGCAACGGAAGATATTGAGCTCCGCAAGACCTTTCACTGCACCGGCCGGCAAGTTGGTAGCGGGAGCATACTTAAGTTTGGAGAAAGTCAATATAAGCACTGTTCACACGGGGAGGCTTATCAATCCATCAATAGTCGTAGTCGAGTCTCCCGTCAATCCCTTCCTTTCTCTTTACCCGTATCGCCAGGTGGTGTTATTCGCTATATCGACCATGGCCGATGACATTGCTGGGATGGTCAATCTGTGTTTGATCTGTTTTTCTCGCATCCACATCGATGAAGGGACATCCGCCATTGCATGTGGTAAAACGCTCCATCACTGTTGTAGTCAAAATCCTGATTATCCCGCAATAGGTCACGTATTTCATACGTTGTGCATACAACAATTGGTTCATATTCTACCGAGACCAGCTTGCTTAATCTGCAAACAGACTTTTCAACCCCAGGAGGTACAGGCTGTATTCATCGGAAGCCATGACAATTCAAACACGCCAGTCTTCCTAGGTCAAACCCAAGACCAGCGGTAAGAAACAATGCTAGCAATAAACGACGTATCTCTCAAACGCCTGTTATCATGTAGGCCGGCGAATGCGAACGCACCCAATGTTGCAAGTGCTTGGAACAGGATAGCAATCGCTCTGGGGAGAGAATACGCGCTAAGCAATAGGCTGCTGGCCTCGTTGGAATTGGAGGCGTCTCAAGTGTCACAGAGGGAAATAGAACTGGAGAGGGAGAGATCTGCATTGAAAGAAGATATCCAGACCGCGGAAGCGAAGAAGCAAGAACTAGCAGAGGCCATCGCCAACCTGAAGGAGGAGCTCCAACATCTCAGTGGCGCACCGCACTAAGATTCTAGAGACGACTAGGGAGTACCTGCAGAGCTTCTCGTAGGCCATCCGCGACTTGTTTGTTTTTCAATCTATGATATGTACCATGTCACTGGTATAACTTAAGAAATTCTATCGTTTAGAGTTTAGCAACGATTGCGATCAGGTTGCTTTGAGCTTACGTCTGCCCAAGACGAGCTCGAGAATTGCGGTCGTAGCGGTTACTACTGTGGCATGCTGCGGCAACTCCGTGCGCACGCGTGGTATGTATAGCGCAACGTTGGAGCAGCGCGAAGAAGCCCATGCGTCGTTCGATGCTGCTGAGGACGACGGGCTCTCATCCGGCTTTCAGACTACTCTACTGCGAATGATCTCACGCCCTCTTCGCCTCTCTACACTGCGTCTCCGTTCCTTTTCACTTCCGTCTTGTCAAATAGGACCGGACATGCACCTACGTGGTGCGCGGTATAAGTGCGGAAGATAACAATACGGGAAGGACATATCAGACTCCAAGATTTTCATCATGGCCTTTTGGGATCACTTTCGGCACGGACTACGAGCACAAACGCAATCACGCAATCAAGATCCATATCAAGAGACTTGTAGACGTAGTCGATGAAAAATGATATCGTTGTCGATGAGCGAGGCGTCTTGGAGAACCCAATTCCGCGAAGTGACGCGCCTTGAAGACATCAAACACCAACGGGAAACCGTTGATGCACGAATCGCCGTGGGAGCAAGAGGTAGAATGCAAGCGAGCCTCGAGAGTGAGATAGTTGGTCTTCTGTAATGAATTTCCCAGACGCATGGGTCGCACTTTAGGTAGCGCATGTGGACCTCGACAGTGCTGGGCACGCGAACCGCCTCTGTGTGGCCCGTGATTTGGGGCACTCCCCACGATTCCTAGAGATGTCACTGCTGGCTGCTCCACCAGCACCGCCAGAGGAAAGTAGGATACTGAAGCGTTCAGTGCAGACGTCAACGATGGTGTGAAGCCAAAACGTTTGGCAAACTCCATAGCAGTGTCGAGTAGAAGGACATCATCTGCGCGGAGGGAGTGAAGACCGCAGGATGTGGAAAGGTAGGATTTGATTGCAGACATGTAGAAGCCCCATCTTTGGTTTCAGTTTCTGCGCCATGATGGAGAAGGGGACGCCGATATCCATTAGTAGGGCACCGCTACTGCTGGGGGCGGCCTTAGATCCGCGACCGAAATTGCAACTGAAGTCGCCGCGAAAGGAACAACAGCAGCCGTCGTAGCAGGGACGGCCTCTAAGGAAGCCTCGGCGGAAGTTTCGGGCTCATCGTTGAGCTAATAGTAGATCTCCTCCGCCAAATTGGCGCATTTATGAGTGAGGGAATCGTCATGACTTTCGTACTGATATTCCGGCGTACGCGGGGCCATGTTAATCAGTATGAATGAAGCCGATCTCCCTAAACTCTGAAACTTGTTGAACAAGGTCTTGCATCTCGATCCACCTCGCAGGTGACGCGTACTGGTACGCACGAAGGTCGACATAATATGCGCGAGTCGCTAGGTTCTGGCAATCTGCGCCCCCGCCGGCTTTCGTCCAAGCGCCGGCTGTCGACCCCCAGCACTCGATCAACGTCGACAAACGACCCCTCCTCGCTGTCTCTCGCGTCGCTGCAATGCGTGAGTCTTCAGCGCCTTGGTTGACCTGGTTCCATTAACGGAGAAAACGGAGAACTTTGTCCAGATGGGGAGAGAGCGCCTGATCAAGGGTGAGTTGGGGGTGGTCCTTCGCCAGCTTAGAAGGTTTGGAAGCAAGCTTCTCCACGGATATTACCGACAAGCATGCCGGGGTTGAGATGGACAAGATGTACCCCTTTCCCAAAATTCTGTCAAGTAATGTTATACATCGACTCTGCATCAAGACGTAGTATAGTGCTTACAAGCATGGGACGGCAGTGTGTCAGCCCATAGGTAGTGAGAGCGGACAGCCACGTCAATACCTGGCAAAGGGATAGTTCCAAAGCAGCGCTGGAGCTTATGTAGCTTCCACGCTGCTGTAAATCGTGCGCGCTCTGGTAAGAACTCGCCGAGCATCCCATCCAAGCAGTCCACCGTGAAGGACTCGGTCAACTACGTGATCCAGAATCAGTACACTGCAATGGCTCGGCTAAAGCGTAACCCACCTTTTGAACGTCGATCGTCTGGGCTTCCTGATGATTAAGCAAGTCGGTCAAAGTCTGCAGTACTGCTAATTCTCCCGCGCGAACGTATCGTTGCCTCTAACAACAATCACTCGTCACTCAAGTGTCGACTGTATGTAGAGCTCAAGAGCTTACCTCGACATTGAAATTGATAATCTCAAACAGAAACCTAGTACGCTACGCGATGTGTTCAACTATCCGAAGGGTGGAGGCGTTGAAGGTTTTGAATATGCGGCTCAGGCTGATAGTGCACATCACGTATTGGAAAAGTTCTGCGAGTCACGTTCGACAGGGTGCTAGATGTTGATACCACGCTGCACCAGGACTAGTGACGATACCGGAAGAACATCCCTAGTCGAGGCGAGCGCAGAGCGCTCTCCAGAGCAGGGACCAGCGATGGGACAATTCTTCAGGAAGAAGTCGTTCGAGAGCATGTCTTCGAGCGCAGAGCACCATGACGACAAGCACATTTTGCGCGAATAGCGAGGACGTTTGAAGACGTAGTGCTGAGTACATATGTTGATGTCACCAAAGAAGACGAGAGTGCTGACGTTGCCGTCCTTGCGCACGATGTTGTATGTGTGAAACCCATGTACCGCTGGCTAATGGCTTGGCCCTTGATGCCACCAGAGTGAATAGATTTCTCCTCGGGGTTGTCCTTAACGATCTTGACGACGAACAACGCAGGGAACAGTGAGATGAGAGTCGGCAGCGCCCTAGATAGCACGGACGGCTAAGAGGATGTTGCGACAATCCATACACATGCCTTACTCTTAATACTCTTGGCTCGGCAAGACGTAGACGGTAGATGGCTGAGCGACCTCAGTGATGTCCTCGGGAACCTTCTTCCCACCCTCATTTACGGTCCATACGTTGACGACGATGTTTCCCGTCACGCATGCCAATGTACCTGATGGTGGTTTTGAGCTCATGTGCAGGAAAGACCATACCGATGAAGTCGACGTTGAAGCTAAAGAAGCTAATTTGTACTGAACTGGCTAGAGCAAATCAAATTACTCACAAGACGATACGGTCGGGGTAACTCTGGGCGACCACAGTCTCGATATAACGCCTTGTGGCAAAGCTAGATCGCCTTCCGTGAGAATAAGTCCGGGTCGTGAAGCGAGGTATTGATGTGGATCGCGTTGAAGGCACCAGAGACCTTTCAGTGCAGTTTCTGGCTAGCAGGAAAAGTGGGGATGGTGATGCCAGGAGGTGCGGGTACATGGCAATCGATACTAGGCACATCGTAAGGCCTCCAAGTTCGCCTTGGTGTTGCAACTATGTGAGGACAGAGTTGCCCATGCTGTCGTCGTGAAGGTAGCCGATGGACCACCTTGGACCACCTCAACGAGATATTCGATTTAGTTGCGGACGAAGATTTCACTGAGATGGAGACAGTCTTGTGACATAGTTTGTTGCGAGGGTCACCTTAATCTTGAAGACGAGCATCGTAAGGTGTCGTATCAGCTTGGGAAGGCCTTGAACTCATCGTCCCAATCAGATCACTCCTCGGACTCTAGAACGCCAACAACACCGTCGTCAGGCCGATTCGCAGTGTAGTCGAGCTCCTCCATAAGCACCGACGTGTTCTGAAAGTCATTAAGGCGCAAAAAACGAGGACGTGAGTTCAATAGCTGGCTGTTTGTCGTGTGAGAGGCCCGTCGCATCGACGGACTTAGCGGCGTCAGTCTCCGCGACGGGGACAACGTGTGCTTCGGCCTCGTAGACAGCGCCGGCGCGGCATCCTCGACAATGGAAGCCGCTGTACAAGTGCTGGAGCTTCAGAGAATCGCCGTCAGTCGTTGCAAGACGGCTTTCATGATCGCCTACAAGAAGAGTGAGTATATCAAAGCGAATAAACCCGGGCTTACTCACCTGCCAGCCAAGACAATATCAAAGTCTATTGGCGCCTACCTGCCAGCAACGCTGACGGTCCCGGACGGCCCGCCTTACTTCCGATGACGCAGCAGAAGCTCTCGACCTCCGCAGCGTCGATAGCGACCTCAAAACTAATGTCCAACGAATGTCTGTGGTGTCCCTGTACCTGAACTTCCAGTACAAGCCTTTCATGAGTTGCGCGCCGTTCGTGAGACTTCTGGTGACCGTAACGGGCATGTCTAGGGCTTCTATTGGGGACTCTGGTCCGGCGATAACCGGTTTCATCCAGAGATTAACGTTCACGCTACTTATGTTTTAAGACAGCGTTGCGCTGAAAGCCTGCGCAAAAGCATCGTAGGGGGCCTTGACAGCTTTGAAGTCTGCCTTGTTCTCGCCGTGAAGATGCACCGCGTCGTACAGGCTCGTCCATATCGAGGACGACGCGCAGATGGCGGGGCAGTACGAGGAGTCAGCACAGGTTGTAGGCGGTGTAGGCGGGCCCCTGCAGAATCATGGGATAGACGAGGATTCTCAGCGAGTCAACTGGGAGGTCAAACAATATCTTTAGCCAGATGTACCTTTGTATACAATCTCCTTCTCGCTCACGATGAGTGTCGAGGGAATGTTATCAGGGGGCGCAACGGGTCTGAGGCGGAGGAAATCGACTGCGGGGCCTTGCTCAGGTGGCCGTCAAAGACACGTTCCGAGGGTTTCATTCCAACATCATCGACAGCGTTGCCGAGGAACTCCTTCAGAGAATTATTCTTCTTGTTGATGGCGTATCCGACGGCGATGGGGCCTTGGAGAATGCATCCGCGCTAAAAATCCTGGTTGGAGATACTATGGACATCTTCAGCAGCCCGGAAGAGGCCCTGTAGATCAAACGCGTGAGTATGCGTGCATTACTAGCGTACGGAGCAAAGGCATTACCTTAACTCAAGCTCGACCGTAGCATCAAGGACGGTACGAAAGGCACGGGTTTCTGCATCATACGTTGACAAATCGCCGGGAAGTACGCACTGTCTTCGGCAGAGAGGAACTAGAGGAGCTGCTCGGTGGCACAGGGCAGACACTGAAGAATTCTCCCACAAGCGTATCGGACTCGTCACACGCCGAGGATCAACGGCTTAAGGCCGTTGAAGGGCGAAGCGCTCTTCGACGAATAGCCCGCCAGCTTTCTGACTCCCGCGCGTGAGGTCGACTAAACCCTGCGTCCGACCTTCTTCCACGGGAATCAGACTCGGGTAATGACTTTGCTTAGCTTCTCTGGTCTTGCGCTCGATGAAGCACCTCTCGCCCTTCTCCATGTGGAAGTTGAACACGGTACCGGGATACTCCTTCCAAAGCTTGACAGCGCGCGCGACGAGCTTGTAGAAGGGGTCGCCAAGCTCAGAGCAAAGAGTCAGGACACCATCGGTCTGCCTGCCGCATGTGTTTTCCCACACGAGCTGATGTGCGTCTCTTTCGCGACGATGACGCAGCCTCAAAGAGGTCAGCCAAGCAACCAGCCATAAGATATGACTGGATGTCGGCGTAGCCATCGTTGGGGCCGCTGAAAATGACGATGTTGTGCTGCTGGAGGATGGCACTGTGGAAGTCCTCGCACGAGTAGTGTCCGCCGGCACAATCGTCCATCCGCCACATTGTGATGGAGGAATCGGAGAAGGCGGCGGTGTTGACCACTTGGCGGATGGCCTCTACTGGTGTGTGGTGTTAGAAACACTATAGCCTTACGATATACTATCATTTACATGTAATCTTCTCTGGCCGTCGCGCGACGTCGCTCAGATGATACCGATCTCACGGCTGGTTTCAAGCATCATTGCGGCTGAAACGGCGTCCGCGGCACAATGGACAATGTTGGTCATCTTCGACTGTTGAGCATAGCTGGTATAGCTTTCAGTGGCATTATAACAACACCTTCAAGTACGCGCTTCGGCGTGAAGTATAAGTCGGAAAGTGGGGGGGGGGGGGGATATCGAAGTTGCTGTCAAGAGACTTCGTCAGCTAGCTTCAAATGATAGACGTCGGCAGCGTGATATCGCGATACGAACAGAGGACAGAATGGAGCAAAGGGACGTCTCAAGTAGAGGCCTGGAGTGACGGGAGTAAGTAAAGAAGCGTGAGAGACAGACGAAGACTAGTGACTATACCGTTAACAATGCCTGACGTCTCTTGATATCTCGAATGAAGGCGCGATAAGAGCTAGAAGATGATGATAGGACGGGCGCAATGAGAGCTGGTGGAAGATGATAAGACGGTAGTAAGCCACTACAATGTTTTCAAGCTTGGGTGAAGACGGTGCTGTGACCCACCGTAGCTGTCCTCGTCTCGGTCGCCGCACAGGCGATACCGTGCAGACTTAGGGAGCTAAGGTCGCAGCATTTATCCACACTTTCAGCCTGAGAACTTGAGGGGTGAGCAGAGTTCTTCGGTTTCACTTCCAAGCCTAGATGAAGGCAGTGCTATGACCCACCGTAGCTGTCCTCGTCTCGGTCGCCGTACAAGCGAAACCGTGCAGACTTAGGGAGCTAAGATCATAACATCTACCGACACTGTCAGCCAGGGGTTCTGCACGAAGAAGTGTCGGCTGAGCGAACGTCGACGTTGAAACGTTGAAACGTTGACGGATGGGAGGTAACAGTGCGGGAAGGAATCGGGACGTCCACAAAAGGTCGTTCCAGCGACCATTAAACGCCGGAGATGTTGTTACATAATACATAGAGCTCGTGATACGATTAGATTACGCGAACAGCTCCGCTTCCACTTGGCATTCGACGAAGAGCCACTATTCTATACCCACAAACAGAGCATCCGCTACCGCAGCTATCAGAAAGTCTCTGATCCCAGGAACGAGACCAAGCAATCGTCGAACAGTAAAGACCGCAAGCAACCACGTCTTGCTTATGCTGCTGATCCGCGTGTGCCTCTGCCCTGACAGCCAGTCCGTCCAGCTACAGTAGATCCAGATCGAGGACGTCATAATCAGGCCGATTCCGAGCGCAGATAAAGCTAAGAAGTAAGTATTGGATGGACCACGGGCTAGCTGCCCGAAGAACCAAGACTGAAGTGACTCCTGCGTGTCTTCTCAGCTCAAAACAAGAATATGCCGCGAACTAACTCACTTGCGCCTCAGATGGGGAGCTGACAACAGGCTGTATAATGTTGGGGACCTGTTCTTCTGCATTCTTGGTTATCTGAAACGTCGCGTTAAAGCAGTGGATAGCATGACAAAGTCAGAGACCGTCGTGCAATCCCACGCACCGCAAGTTCGTTGTGATCCCGTACTTCGCCGTTAGCCTAACGTTTCAGATCATGAATGAGCAATGAGCTACTAAATGATATTGGCGACCCACTTTGGTATCCGTTGGCTTTCTCAAAGGAGCATCAATCGTAATGTCTGTTCTACCTTCGGTGGCTCTCCAGATCTTGAGATAAGTATCCGACCCAGTCTCGGACGAACCAGTCGCGATGTAATGATTATTCGTTCGTTGAACGTACGCCTAGTAAACGGTTATAGTGTGACAGGTATGTAATAACTAGACTCACCAGTGCTTGAACAATGCTACCTGCTTAACTAGCTCATCAGATGCAGCAGAGTTGGAGATACCAAAAACGTACGAGGATGGCATAAATTTTGTATAATCGGGGAGATAACGTCAACAACTTGAACCACGCCTGTAGAGCTACCCAGTAGCATATCCGCGTCGTCGTGGATGAACAGGACTGGAAGCGGAACATTGGTCTCTCTGCTTAGACCAACTACGTGCGATTTCACTTTGGCTCGCTTCTTCACGTCGTAAAGATCGAATCCATCAGACAGGTTGGATACAAGAACAAAAGGCAGATGAGCAGCCATTGCGGATCTGCCACTAAGATACTCGTTAGAAAGAAAAATCAAATTTCGCTACAGATCCGCACTTACATACGGGTTTCCGGATGAAACTGCCATTCTACGGTCTGTGAGGCCACATTCCAGCATCTGTCATGACGTCAGGAAGCCTGTTAATTGTTGAGACCAATGACGCATACATAATCCCATGCTCCAAATATGATACAACGAGTTTGGTTCCTTCTTCCACGAATTTCACCGATCGGGGGGCAACGTTCAAGCCACTGTGACCGACCGAGGGCGGGTCAGAAAGATATAAAGGTTGATCTTGAGCCGTTTGAATAAGTATCATACATGAGGTATAGCATGAATCTTAACGTACTATCGATCCCCCAAATAGCGACCTTGGTTCCTGTGGCAAACGCTAATATTTTGGCTCCGGGAGCATAGTCCAAACTCTCCACCGGCCCTGTGGGATCGTTACACAGATCAGTTCCTGTAGGAAGGGCATCCTTACGGCTCGCCTTCAATCTTTATCCAGTTGACAAGACTTATGGGAACTTACTGGGCTGTTAAGACGAACCTCTTGAGCGATGACCCGACCATCAGCAAACCCAGAATAAATGACCGATTTCTCAGAGGGGTGCCATAACAACGCCGTTACAGCTGAATGGCCGACAATTCTGAGAAGTTCATCGCCAGTATCGACGTCTATTATGGCGATTACTCCATCGTCGCAGCCCGCAGCGATGTGGCAACCTTCAGACGAGAATGCGAGACAGTTGATGGACTCTTCAAAAGTACGGATTGTGAGGATGTTAAAGTATCTGAGAGGCATGGCAGCGGGGTCCGCAAGCTCGATGTACAACCAAAAGAAACCCTGTTGTTGTTGTTGTTTAAGTACGTAGTTTTCAAATGGAACTAAGGTCGCAGAAACATACTTGGCCCAAACACGAGGCAGCCTGGTAAACCTTGTGTGATTCGTGCGTATACCTCGATGCTCAGAGTGTACCGTCCGGCATACTCGTTGTCTACTCATCGCAATTGCGGAGGTTAGCGGGCTGAGCGGGAGCTGGACGCCTTGGAACGCTAACTCTTGCATTGCATCGTCGTTCGCGCATACACTGGGCACGTGGAAATTTAACCTCCGAAGCGGCAGCGGATGAACCCGAATCACCCGACACCGCTCTCCTCCACCACTGTTGCTTGTTTCAATTCAACGACATGAAGACGAGGCGGCAATGTTGCCTGGCCTGATCACACGAGTCATGGTTACGAAGGGCCTTTCGTTCCATGCGGCTTCCAGCTATTCACTGACTTCTATGTCGATCCAAACTCGCCGTTTTCACAGGCCACGAGTCACCGCGGTGCCTGTATCGTTCCTGCGGCCTGCCTCGATGAACCGACCTCAAACTTGTTTCATCATGTTCAGACAAACTCGCACTGCGCGGACGGTCTGCTAATGCGCTGCAAAGTCCAGCATGCCGTTTCTGCCCGCTCCTTCGAAAATTCCAGAACATGGACAGACCGACATGCATGTGGGTACCGCCTGCGACGCTTGCACACGCACTTTTCAGCCGCTTATAAGTATGCCGACCATTGGCTACTTGCGGTAAGGTTGGCGCCATGTCTGCACCTCGTCGTTCTCGTACTGTGTTCATACGCAACATCTTATATTCCAGCAGACCAGCTGGGGACGTTACTAGCCCTCGCGCACAATGGAAGGTACGTATTAGCGTGAATGCGGGAGGCGTGAATTCTTTGACCTCATACTGCTTTCAGAAGCGATATCTAAACCGTAAACGATTCTCGCTGGAGACATTTCAGCCTGAAGGGACGGCCGCGCCCTTTGAAGATCGGGGAGAGTAAGGCATCTTCTTCTTCAATGTGATATGTGTCCTGATTACTCGATGTCAGATCTACCGTTGCTATAGGCGTCCACGATGAAGATTTTGAAGGCCGTGGGTCCACGCTGGCGACATCAGAATCTCCATCTCCCTTGAACCAATACAGTGCTACCTCTACTGTCGACCTACCTGATCAACAGGTGTTTCTAGAGAGTCCGGCGCCGCAAGAGACATCGCCTACCACTTCGACACCAGCGTTGGTGGAACCTACTACCAGATCGCCTGCAGAGGCGATAGGTATGGCGTCTTCCATCACGGAGGACCGCGATGTGGAAGAGGTTCTGGATACATCTCGTCACTCGCCTAGCCGGCTTGTGGGAAGGAACAAGATCAAAGACATGACTCACGTCTTATCACAATCAAGACGCATTCCGCGGTACACTCCCCGACCCGATACATTGCACACTCCACCGAAGCGCACTATACCCTTAGAGAAGGAGGTCCGGCCTTTCAGAGGTGGGATGCAGAACGGGTATACCCGGTGGTATAAGAGTTTCGGGAACGGCCCTTTGGTCGGTACACCAGTTTGTCAACATGCCAAAATCGGCGATCTTTTCGTTCACAGCTATCCTGGTGGTGCAGAGCAATGGCTCTTCGATGAAGACGAGCAATGGGTCGTTGCTCGCGCCGGGGACATACATCCTATATTCGCCGGGCGTTATCTATCGTTCAGGAACCCCCTGGAACCCAGCTGGGTTACTCATCATACGTACAAATCCTATGAGGCAGTTGCTCGTAAGGAGCACGTAGCTAATATGTAGGGTACATATCGAATATGGGTATATGTACGTACACTGACGTCGCGCTACTTCTCGTGTTATGTACGATGGCTGGCCCGAACCCGTTTGTATATTATTTACTTCAAAATAAGTATGGTCGAGAGTGTGTTCATTTCCAGAGGAATGATATGCGTCATATATAATCGTATTCGCGGCTTCTTAACCCCCATATTTGCTGGTTTTATGCGCGAAGAAGGACGTAGCGGGCCGTGTCACAGGGACTAAAAGCCCGGATACAACACATTGCACCTACAGACTGCGGTCTCATTGTTGATCTAGGTACGCCGTCTACAAGTTACACGTACATGAAATGTATGCTGTCCCAGGAAACTGCTCGGTCTGATAGTCTGGGCCAACAGCATACTATGGACGGCAACGATAATGTCGGGCAGCGAGTGTAGACTTGCGCTGGTTCTTTAACGCGATCAGCGTCGAACCTGTGGCTTCGAGGGGTCAATTATGACTTCAGAATCGGATAGGACCGGGTCGACATAGCCCCAAATGCCTGTGCGCCGTATAGATCCTTGAGCCAATTTCTGCTAGCAGTAGATCATGGTCGCAGACCGTTTCTTTGCGATGACCGAGATGACCGACGGAGCCATATTTCTTCTGAGTTGCAGCCCAAGTGGAACGGGCCTCACTCTCATCCACAGGCTGCAGCGCTCGGGCACACCACAGGTGTACCACTTAAATCAACGGCGCTGGAGCCCATTAGAAGTTGGACGTACCAAAAAAAGGCCTGCGAATACGATCTCATGTCCGTGTCATGATGTTTGGTCGCGCTTCCGGCGGCAGGGTGTCGATGACATTGATGACCGGCGCTTGATCGAACATGATACTACAAGGCAATAGTCCGGGATCGTCTCAGGTGACATGCAGCTCTGGTTATCATGGGGATCGGCTCTGTTCTGACTGAAGGCCATGTAACATCGCAACATCAGCAAAACGATAATTTACTTGAACTAACTCACGGGCTTGGAGAGGCTTAGACGGACACTTTCTAAGTAAGTCGGGACACTTAAGTCTCTTGCGAGCCTCGAAAGCGCGTCTGCGCCTCGCCTTGTTGCTAACAAACCCGAGTGATTTTGTATCAATCACAAGCATCTGCGGAATTCGGAACCCGCCTTCCGCTGCTTCGGCAAGCTCCGCTTTGGTCTTTAACTCCTCCCCTGCCGCAACAACCGTCCCAACTCTTCACGTTTTGTCTCCTCCTCCTCCTTTGTACGTCTCTGTCTACGGGTGCTCTGGGTTAGCGAGAGGTGCGTATATATTACCACCCATATTATCTGACAGCTCTCGTCATGATATCCCAGACACATAGGACCAGCCGCAACTTAGACATGGCTAAGGCAGGCTAAGGCATCGTTGGCCGTCAGCGAAGGGGTATTCGTATGTCGACCAAGCTGTTTGTGAGGCGTAGCTGATCCTCCTTAGCATCCTGAGGGCTGGTTCTGGTGCCGAGAGTTGATGTCTCGTGAGTTACGCTTTGTACGCCGGCGCGCATCTGTACTTGGCTTGCACTGACTACCTCTTCTTTTAGGCCTGTCGACTATGCTATTCGCATCGCCATTAAACCTTCCGTCAAGCCTGTTGACTCCTGCCTGTCAGACAGCCGAGTCTACGATTTGCAGGCGCCGTCCTCGTCACTGACGTGCTTCTCTGCTGACTTCGTTGAGTACGTCGGGTCACTTGACACATTCGGATAACATCATTGACTGCGCTCTGTAGTCTATATGACAAGGAAGAGCGCATCCTCATGCGATGAACTCCTCCAGATGTTAAGGACCCAATACTGACCTGTGTGTGTAACCTTGAGCATATGCAGAAGTCATTTGGAGGCTCCGGACATACCTTCCGTATGCTAGTTCTCGTAGGTGGAGGAGACTTGAGCAATCTCTGTAGTTCATTACCTCGCTCCTTCTGCATCAAGCCGTCTATGTGGTATGGAAAAACATGAATATATCGCATTTTTGATGATCTAATATCTCACGCGAGCGAGCCAATATCGATGAGGTCAAACGTTGCCGAGTCATTCTAAGACGGATCGTGTAAGTAGCTGTAAGACACGTAAGTCGGCTTTCAGCGCACTTGGTGCAAACTTTATAAGAAACCGGTCTAGATGAGCTGCATCCGGCTTAACCAGTTGGGTACTTACATGACCTTACAAAATCACTCTCAAATGCTCTAAGTAAATTTACGTCTTGCTGATGGCCAAGCATACTACTGGATGCACAAGAATGACTCCGGCTTCGCTCTGATACTGGAAAAGATGGATTGAAAGGTCCTTAGTGATTAGCGAGGAGGTTGAAGTCGGTATAACACACAATTTCACACAAACGTCATTTGAAGAACAAGTGCTAGTGGCGGTGAGCATCAAACAGCGTCAAGCGAGGAGTTGTTTATTGTTGTTAGGATCGAATGCTGCACAGTGACCATATTTGTGTCGGAGAGATCAAAAGCGGATTGCGAGACGCCGGCCTCGCGATTAGAGTGAGGCCCGTTCCGCTTGGACTCCAGCTCAAAACCAAGGGCTTCGTTGGGCTTTTTGGTCATCGCAAAAAACGCCTGAGAATATGATCTACTGTTACGACCATTAGGCAAGCCGTTATCTCTTCGTGAGTGAATCGTGGCTCATCGCGAGAGCCAGCTCGACGGTCTTGGATGGACACCTATCTACACCCATATGTTTCTGTTCACGCTGCACATGCTATCGTGATCCAGTCTTTCTTCTAGTGAGACGCGGTCTGAACTGGTCCAGATCCGAATCCACGCCTCGCGCGCGCGGCATATCCGGGCGTCTGGTGGTCGGCGCCCCAAGATTCGGACGTGTTCAGCCGTCAGACGAGAACGAACTTCCCATTATACTCGAGGATTTATAAGAGAGAAGGTGTGCAACGATGCCAGTGCACAATAACATAGTTTAAGGCTCACGAATACGACAACCAATCGATATGTTAAACGCAGCATGAAACGTGCAGTCTTCGGGCCATGCACTAGTTCTACAAACAAGTGTGAAAGACTCATTTTCTGAGCGAAAAAAGTATCCTTACCCTAACATGATGTTAGTCTAGATCTGCAGGTAGTTCGGGAAGGATCTTCCTGCGCTCTGCTGCTCGTATGAGCTGCTTGGTCTCGACCAAGAACCTAAACCGTCGTCAGTGGTACGGATCCAGCGGTGAAGATAATCTTACTTCATTAGAGCTAGACGTCCAGCTTGCCTCAGAACCTTTCCTACAAGATTTTGAACTAGGGTACGTTTCCCTGCGTACATCACCAGAATATCACCCCGCCAGTCAAAACCGCGCGGTGCACGACGAGCCACCGCTCGGTTGCTGGGTAGAGATGGATTGAACTGCGAAAACAGAAGAAATCGATACTGCTTGTTGAGGTGTATCACAGACACGTATGTCTCTTGAATTTGCCGTTCCGAGCCGAGCAAGACCTCAACCGCGGGAAAGCGGGGTAGCAAAGCGGATTCTTGCTTGGGGATCGAGGTAGGCACAAGGACCACACGTTCCTCCTGGTTGTTAGTGCCGAACAACAAGGCCCTGGTGGTGGTCGCTGTTTTCTAGGATATTAGTCAGCGACTGGGACCGTATCGAAAGCAGAGAAAAGCGAGTACCAAGCGCGTCCCCGGTGGGAGTACTTGCCGATGTAACGCTTTTGCACGCCGTTGATTCATCCTGTTACACGAACAAGCGGATATGCAAACTGCTACAACCGAGTGCAATGAATCTTTATATCGTAGACCTCATGTTGAGGAGCTTCTTGTGGCCTTTGTTCTCACTAGCCAGCGCTTTTCGGCTCACGAATAGAGCATGTATGGTAGAACTGTGCCAGCCACTTCATATTAAATACAGCATGGTTCCCATGCGCTCAATCCTCCGCGTCCGCCCTGCCTTCTATATCCTGAATGAGGATTTCGCGGTGCGCTATACTAAGGTAGCTGTCCAACGTTGACAAAACCACCCAGCTAGGCTCGCCATTCGTCCTAATCCATAAATAGCGCCCAGCAATGGAGGGATGCGGCATAGAATCTTCTGGATGTATCCACCTGTTGTGTGCGTCAAGAACCCACATTTGACGGCGACCAGACCTCGTGTCTGTGTGGAAGTAGAGGGCGCCTGCAGGAGGCTGTTCTTGCCCGAGGACAGGGGACCGTAAAGCGCATTGCCCGGTTGACTCATACCACATTGTAAAGCCTGGCGGGGTATCCCGCCTGAAGGGCCGGATGTGCTTTACCAGGCGAATCACTCGAGGATGAGAAGAAGAGACATCCCGCGCAGCAGAAGCGTTTCGGTGGGTCTGGGACACCGCACTGACAGAAGCGGATGGGTTAGCTGTCACGTATCAATCAGTCCATTACGCTCATGCCATTGATCTGGGGGACACACCACCAGCCGAAACAGATCTTGGGGCCTCTGGAACATTCTGTACGCGACTTGGCGAATCAGGGAGTAAACGTGCATGCCTTGTCCTGTTCGCATCCAAAGACGAGTTTGTAGCGTGCTGGGATGCATCGCGCTGGATTACCATAACAGTAGGGCGAGCAGCTGGTCGTATACGAGAGCCAGGAGTAGCAACAGGCCTGAGAGCATGCCTCGACGAAGCTGGGTGGACTTGAATGGGAACCGTGTCCGACGGGCCGACACCCTGACCAACGGAGGGGTGGCTTCCACTAATTTCAGTATCGTCATAAGCTCAGAGGATTAAGAATAACTACCTTGTGCTCGGAGGGCGATCGTTATCACTTCGCCTGGAATGATTGCTCTCTCTGGGAAACCGTCTTCTATTGAGGTATATTGCCTACCGACAGCGTTAGCAAGACAATATGGGTGTGGTAGTCGTTGTGTTAACTTACATCCCAAGAGCTTCTGCGTTCGTCTTGAAAGTCTTGAATGTCCATCACCCGAATGATCTTGCACCTTCGTGAGTCCATGGCCAACCGAGTAGTTGCGTAGACAGAACTAGTAGCTTTGGTCAGCCTCAAAGCTAGTAGGCCTTCAAGTTAGGAATCAAGTATCCCGTAGCTCGTGTGCATCACATGGTCGGCCAGAGACATCGCTGAACGCATGATGCAATGAGATTCCGAAGGGCGATTCTGCTCCGAGCGATCGTTGCCAGCAAGCACTTGGCCAAGTTTTAGCCGCGCACCCGGACATAGCCGGAAGTAACTGGCGTCCAATCCGTGTTCGCAGCACATTTCAGTCCTGCGATCTTCTACAGCCGACAATACGGAGATGAGAAACGTGCGACTTGTGCATTGTACACACGATACTCACAGTTGTGCTCGATTCTGTCTTCCGCTGACCAGCGAATCATCTGTCACATTTCTCGTCCTTCGACTTGGTTCACACAACCCGGATTGATATAAAAGACATGATAGTACACACTCCGCTCTTTCCAAGGAATCCATTCGTTGTACCCAAGAGAATATGCCTGTGCCTAGGTCCCCTTCAACGTGAGTAATCCTTGTCTGGTCTGAATAAGCTGACTTGGTAATCACAGTAGCACGACCAGTTACGCCACGATGAACGATTCCGAGACCATGGAACAACTTCCGCCTGCCCAGTAGGTGTGACTACTTTCAATATTATATTTTATCTCATGACTGTGTTGTAGAGCACCAGACCACGGGTTCCTTATCGTGGTGATCACGATGGTCACTTTCCTCGAACCGGGGAGCTCAGCTATAAGTCACAATGCTCAGGCAGTGATCGTGAGGCTCTGGCCTGAAACCTGTGAGTGTATATTCTCCAAAAGCTGAGACCTTCTCTGATGATCATAAAGATTACATCCTAGTTGTCGACTCAGATCGACGAGAGTTATTGCGCCTACAGATAGTGCCCACATTGAGGGTCGTATGTGATGAAGTACGTTGTCTTATGCTTCCATGTTGCTCTACAGGCTAACGATTGACTAGACCTATGGCGCTGAGTCCAGCTTGCGTTTCGGTCTGGACATCGCCAGCACTCAAGCGTGGCCGACTCTCTTGGTACCCCAAGATCGCAGTTCTGACTTGTGGGAGTTCGTAGAGGACTTGGTTAGTTGTAGGAAGACCGTGACGGAACTGAGGCAGGAGCAGGAACGTAGCTTAGCATCCGCGATGAGCCTCATTATGCCCCACCCCACCACTCAATGGCGTGGTTTCGATCGTGCTTGTGCTTGAAAGGCTGTCCAATTCTTTGAGCCGTTTGGAGTCTATGTGCTTATTTAAGTCTTCTACCTTCTGAAATATTTACTCTCAATTGGTCCTGTATCATTCTCTGAAATATACCGTCTTCTTAATTTATCTATAGCTCAGTCTTCTGCGACTGTACACTTCAATATGCGACGAGTGTGTTGCGTTTGAGAAGAGATGACAGTCCGAACTACAAGGCGTGAATCTTCAGGCTCGTCTCAAACGAGGCCCGTGGCAGAACGATGAGAATAAGAACCTTTTGAGGCAGTATGATACAATCAAGCTGGTAAGACCTCGTAAACTTCCTTGGATAGTGCACTCCCCCATGTTCCTAAGAACCAGGATAGTCTCGAGACTTCATTGTGCCCGCAGTTACCGGTCAAACACATCTGACTCACCATGGAGGCACTCGTAAATCCAGATCAGTGAGCGAGAACTGCTGTCTTCCGCTGCGGCATTTCGCCGAGTGCATAAAAAGGGAGCCCTATGATCCGGCGTCTATCTAATCATTCAATGAGATCAGACCCGGCTCTATTTGTCTCGTTTATCTCGTTGGGCCTTCTTGGACGGGAACCTCTTACGAGCCCATGAAGCTTTATGTCGAATTTACTATAGATAGGATTGCATCAAGTAAGAGTCTATCTCTGTCAAGCTCGTACGATACAAGTGAACTTTGGCAAGGTGATATTTTCGCCATCGAACGAATGAGCAGCCGAACTAGACTAATGTTATCCCTCATCACATGCAAGAAGGACGAACAAGGATTCGCAGAATGTCCCCAAAGCAGTTGCAAAGAAGAGCACAGTTCATGCCCCTTGTTCTCGACTTGTAAGCTCTACTGGTTGCCCCGAGTAAGCTTTGTGGATGCCACATACCGGATTTGCCATGAACGACCCAGCGATAGATCGGACCTTGAGGCATAGAGTTTCGTGCCCCACATGCGCAGGGAAGGACCAACATACATACACATATATATATGATGTTGCATCGACGATCAAAATTGAGTACAGTCGATGCACCACAGAAGAGCTAATGGTTTGTGGTTACGACGGGCCGGCAGCAAAGCCTTCGCGACGGGTGGCGGACTTCGCATTGCGAGTCGCAAGTATGACTTACGTGTACCTCGCGCTGCGTGGGCCAGCCGGTACAGGATGGCTGGCACTGTCCGTGACAGATCCGTGATGCCTATGGCTGTAGCGAATATGAAGGTTGAAGATGCCTATATAAGTCATTGAATTCATCGCCAGCGACAAGTGATCCATCGGGTATGAGAGCTGCCTGGAGGTCCCGTAGTACGAAGGTTACAAGGCATCGATGTCGCGCAATGCCGAATCAAAGTGATGGACAAGGATAATCATGAGATGTACTGGGATCACACTTAAAGAAGAAATACGTGCCATGAACGTTAGCTGCTGTGTATCTGAGCAGAGCTTATGTAATGCCCTCTCGAAAGTGCCAACATGGCTTAGATCCTATCGTTTTATGTCCTGTGTGAAGTACCGTAGTGATAGGCCGCTACAGAGCTCGTAACGAAGTTTGGCGCACCCATATGAGTCATATACAAATTCCAATGAAAGCCGTGGAATGCCGGTTCAAGAATAGAGTAATGCGGCTAGATGGAATCATATATCTAACATGCTTCAGCATAACGGACTCTTCATCGAAGCTTAGAAGAGTACTGAACCAACTTACCTTACAGTGCACCCGCCTACTTTCGAGACCATTTCAGAAGTCTGTTGCGATGATATTGAGTTGGTACGGTACGTGAAGGGAAGGAGGTCTCTACTCTCGTTTCTCATTTCAAACCCTTCATTTTGGCTCGCACAACGCTTTGTTGGGTCGTGATACCAATATTTATACCGCATAGATCGTCCATAATGCATAATATGTGACAATCAGTTGTCCGCCAATCCAGAGAAGACATACCAGTGAGTCCTTCAAGTCTCCTCATACTGGAGTGTATACGGGATCTACTACGGCAAAGCTCAGGCGGCTATCGTCATTTGGGCGGCAAGAGCCGGCGACGACCGTTGGGTGCCGAGTCTGTTTGCTCCTTCATCCTTCCATCTCTCTCCAGATCGAAAAGCTGTACGTCATTTGTCACACGACTTTCTCAAATATTCCGGTGCAGGTATCATAAGACATCCACATGTTTTGGTCTGCACCACAACGACATGGTGGATTGCCCACCAGGCCCAGTACTTTGATTCACGGTGGTCATTTCTCGTACTTCATTTATTACATGCCGTTACTAATGATCGATGATCGATTTATCTGCCATATCATAGCTTCCGAGTTCGTTTTCCAGCTATTTTGGGGAGTTACTAGTGTTTGTTGGCCATTGTAGCGACGATACGCACAGGAGAGTCGCGACACGAGTATGTCGTTCGTAGGCCTTGCTGCTGAATGCCTGACTGCCTGACCCGCCATCCCATTTCCTCATGCCTCCTCTCAAATGATCGCGAATAGACATGTAATCCAGTTAGCTGCGTCGAAGTCGCTCTACAGTGCGCAGTCAACATCGTGCCATAAACGAGGTATGTTTTCTCCGCCGTCTGTGCACATCGGCTCGCCGTCTCACAAGGGTCGCCAGTAGGAAGTCGATTTTGCCACCAACAGCTACATCGTCCATCGTTATGTACTTCCGGTCTAGACGTCGCTTTTTGACCTATCAAAGAGTGGCACGGTGTCTCGCAATCTCTCCCGATGGTTCTCTCCTTGCTGCCGGCAGTGAGGAAGAGCTGACTGTGTGGGACATCAACCGTGGACGCGAAAAGCTCATCATTCCCCAACCTTACCTTACAACGTTACTATGGCATCCCTCTGAAGATCGAGTATTGTTCCAAGGGACGTCATACGGCAGGGTTAGTGTTGGTGATTTCTCCGGTCATTCAGCCCAGGTAAGAGTGCGTGTGGAGATATTTCAACATTGAGCTAACGCCTTGCAGCGAGCTATCTGCCTGGTTTCAAATTCTATCACAGCCCTTTCTTATTCGGATACATATCAGTGTCTTGTAGTGGCGTCTCTTCGTGACGTGTGTGTTTGGCAGCATATAGACGGTGAACCGTTGACTCGTAAGCTTTCCGGTGCCTTCTTATTTCGAAGCTGAAGGTACCGTGTATGTGCACAGGAGGATGGTTCTTCAATTACTCCATTCCTTTTTCGTCGGAGGAAATACGGGGCGCCGTTGATGAGGGAACTGTACTGGAAGTGCAGGGAATACACTGCTATAGGAAGCATAATTTGCTCGTTGTGTCTCGGCAACATGGCATCAGGTATGATCTGCGAGTCTCAGATTGAATCAGACTCGCTCAATTCGCTTGTAGTTGCTGGAACTTCGATGCAAGGCGTACGCTATGGTGTTTTGCATTGGGGAATACCGCGAATATGTGCGTGTCCAGAAAGCATATGTCCTACCTACTAAACCTTGTTGCAGCGAAGATTCGTCCATTTCCCATGATTGGCGGTATCTCCTTGTCTTCGATTCCTGTATCGGGATAAGTTTGCTGGACTTAGAAGCTCGCACTCAACTTATCGTGTGGACGGGATCATCTTCACCTGCATTATTTCTTCATATTGACGGCTTCATAGCTGTCAATCGTTCCGGATCGCCCGAGATATTGGACGTATACGACGGAGATCGGCCATGGCAAAGTCTCTGGAAGCCCGCTGGCATAACGGTTACTATGGTTCGTACTTCGGCTGATTGTAAGGACATGGGTTGTGACTGAACACCCTCAAGGTGTTCAATAACCGCCGGCGGTTGCTCGCTCTTTCTGCGCACGATAGCACTACCTTGAGTTCCTCCATTGTCGTATACCAAGATATGTATTCTGGTAAGCTCCCTCTTGCATTTCGCCTCGTATCACGCTCAAACTGTGGACAGATAATGCGCTGCGCATGCATATTCCATGGATCTTCTTCTCGGGGCTTCTTGTCACCATTCTTGCCCTATACCGCGGTTTCCTTGCTATTAATTAGTCGGGCAATATGACATTACATCCACGCTGGCTGTCCCATGTGATCATCACCGTTCCTACCTGATTCTTATGTCGACTTCTTGACTTATCCTGATCTTAATCTATTGCGCCTCCTTCCATAGTATCGAGCGAAGATCGTACTCATCCGCAAGAACACCCTTGACAATCTAGTATGTACTTATGCCAGCTACGTATTTGCGGTACTGTCTCATGATAACGTCGAGCCTCACCGCGTCACTTAGCTTCAGGTATGCTCAAGGGCGTAAGGCTGAATAGCGGCGAGTCCGGTTGTTTGAACAAATTACGAGCCGTGGTAGAAAGTCAAGTCATATGTATGTATGTATATATATACACGATGATGCAGACAGCCGTTACATGCCAAATAACTGTACAGCATGGAATAAATACCATTCAAAAGGAGAGACAGAGACTATGCGGCTCGATTGCTACGTAGAAAAACCTACATCTTCCTCCTTGTGGTCCTTCGAAGGTAGTTTGCCTGATCGCTTCCCAATCCGAACGACCTTATAATATATGAAGAAAATATCGCGACCGTTACACACAGAATACTTACTTTTGCCCTGAGTTTAGCAAACAGATCTTCCAAGCTGGTCACGTCGTCCAACGCTTTGTAAAGCGTATGTTGCATCTGAACGACTTCCTTGTAGAGATTATCCGCCCCCTGCACCCCCTGCTGCAGGAATTGCTGTCGAGCACGAATTGAAGCGGCGTTTCTCTTCACGTCTTCTGTCATAGTCTCGACCATCGACGTATGAATGAGTACGCATGCGCGTTCGGGATCACGTTTGCTGTCGCGCGTCAACTTTGAGCTAGAATATATGGTACGATACTTACTGATAGATGCACTTGTCGTTGTAGCGAACAGCGGAAGGCTGGATGAGCGTCAACTGAATTGGACGAATATCCGCCTCGACTACTAGAAGACCGTTTTTGCAGCGAAATGGACATGGTTGTACAGCATCGATAAAACCGCCTATGCAATTAAAACAGAATGCATGCCCTGGAGAGGGCTCAGTATCATTCCAGATACAGACGTGCGTGAACAGTGCTCACCACATGACAATGCGGCCATATTCGAGGTGAGGTCAACCTCATCTTTACAGATAGGACAGCTTGGGATCTGTGCGGTAGAAATGACTAAGGCAGCCATACGTGCGTGCCACCAGAACGGTAGGTGCGGTGAACAGACGGCTTCCAGGCTGTACATGCGTTATATCCTACCCTTGGAAGGATGACCAAGTATGAGTGGTGGCAGAAGATACGCGGGAGAGTGGCATCCGATTGACAGGCAAACATGAGCGAAATGCTAGGTCAAAACGTTGTGGTACTAGCGGCGGCGGCGTGGAACGGGGCTCTTCATATCCACTTCTTCGGAACTTGGTCTTTCGATCATTAGATCCAGGCAGAGCTGGTGTACATACAACATAGAGACGCCATAGAGCCTGGGAATTGGATTCGTCAGACACTCATAGTTAGAAGAACCTCCGCCCGGATCATATGCATGAACACAGGACGCATCCACGACTTACCACTAATCGCCGACCATCTGCGCCAAGGCTCAGGCGCAAGCCTCGGAATTTGCAGCGAAGCCTGTCGGACAATTTCAGTCGTTGAATAAAGATGTTAGCAGCGTTGTGATCGTAATCGATGCTTCTAGTTTCCGTCCTCGTGCCTTTCCGCCCATACCTTGAGGAACAAAGTAAGCCGTTCGCCGGAGAAAGGCCGCGCGTACGCTGCCAAGTGCGTTGTAAATGGACGCTTCGTTGTCCTGCGTGGATCACTGCGTCTGATTTTAGTTGCGTTCCAATGCAGCCATGAAAAATCATGTTTGCCTCTCTGAAGTGCTCTCAGCTCCCAGGCCTTTTTCCAGCACTCTATAAGTTCATGCACACGGGAAGGTTACCAGGCATCTCGTACCATGTCTGCAAACAATTCTAGCTCGCAGTCCTCTGGTGACGAGGTTGAATTTCAGTCAAGCTCCTCATCCGACTCTCGCCGGGCTGACATGCCGCATACTCCAGTAAGTGGCTCGATCGTGTACAGAGTAATGTTGTTGAGACTCACAATCCCGTATTAGACTAATAGTTCCTCAGATCGGCCGGCAAGGGATAGTGGACCGGCTCTGCCTACGAGGGAAGGAGGCGCCCATATGGTGAGAGGAGCATCAGGGAAAACCTGCCTTGCTAATTGAGTGCTAATGTACCTAAATTATGCTAATTGAGCTGAATTAGAAGTAATTTATCCAAATTATCACTAAATTAGCAGTGAAATAGTTGTGAATTATCAGTCAATTAGCACTAAATTAAGTAAATTACTGCTAATCCAGCGCAATTAGCATAATTTAGGTACATTAGCACTCAATTAGCAAGGCAGGTTTTCCCTGATGAGTGTCGCCACGTACAACGAACAAATTGACAGAGCCGTACATAGGGATCGGTAAACCCGACGGCGCGACAGGGAACACCACTGAGAGTGGCCTACGCTGCGCGTCAAGAGACCGTGACAATCCTTGGTGTAGTCTATTTGAGAACCGTGTTACACTTGGATATCGAGATGGTCCAGCCTGTAATGCGTCAAACGTTACTGCAGGTGAGTAGCACTGTATGCTTACCATAATGTACCTGACAAATTGGTTGAATTAGAGACACGTACCGGCAGTACAACCTTTGGGATTACGATCACAGGTTGCAAGGGCATCTTCCAGCGAGAGAGCTCCCCAGAACGCACGCTATGGCGTATCATCAAGTATTCTCGCTGGGCTGGTTGGACTCCTAGCGGGAATTTTCGCAGTATACTCTATGTTATTAGTTTCGAGACGTATCTTTTCTTGCTAAAGCTATCAGTTGTCCACGTACGATTATCTTCCCTTATGAATCGAGAACCAGACTGGGGGTGCTAGTAGTACTTGTATTGCGGCGATTTCTATCGTGTTTCCTTGCACAATTAGTCTATATTTATCTTGGACTCATCGACGTTCGCCTCCGAGCTTATTCAGCCTTCATCGGCGTGCTGCTGGAAAATTGAAACGATGTCTTGCATCCCTATAGTCAGTTTGAATGGTGAAGTGGTCAGAGGACAATACGCACTGACTTACAGGAATCACTGCGATGCAGAGAGGTTCTGCTCCGCGATACTCTGCCCCAAGCGATTGGTTTGGCTTATGGATATGAGCCCGGTCCTTCCACGTGACCGCCCAATACTTTTCGGGCGCTAATACTGTGATCGCCTATCACAACCGGCCAACCAGCCGTTGTTCTGCGAGTCTGCGATAACTAAAGATTTGGCCGCTAGGGGCGGGATGTGTAAGCACTATGAACTGGTGTATCGTACCTTTGCGCTTTTCTGAACAAGCTCATCTCTCAAGAAGATAAGCCCCAGGCGCAGCGCAATCGCAACTTTGAAATTGGAGGCAGAGCGGTATGTTCCTCTTCGTATGCTGATATGTATGCATACACCGTCTTTGAACACCCGTCAGGGATAGCGGATTATACTCGTGCTTCATGCGTGCACGTGGGATTGGCCATCTCTCTTTCGATACATCCTCAACTAGAAGAAAGTATGCCTCCTTCTCACTGCTGGCGGCATATAGCAGACTTCCCGGGTCTCTAGTGGCACGTTTCGCTACATTGGTGGATAAAACGACTCTCGAACGTCGCTCTGTAAACCTGGAAACTAAAGAAGCCGCGGGTTCTGATAAGGGTATTGTTTTTGAGCGAAACGATGAAGCCCTACAGCATGCTGCGTACTCTATGGGTGTTGATACAGACGGTAGACTCGGAGTAGCTGTCACGCGGAAAGCTTAGCTGCGTGCACGCAGTCACTTAACGGACGCTTGAGAGTGATAATCTCTGGCCATACAAATGCGTGATCATGCTCCTACCACAATTATATTACTTGTCAAATCGATACATTTCAAGCCTTGAACTCACCACTGACTTTTTTTCAACTTTTTATTTGAGCAGTCGCGCCAAAAGCTTTCAGCGCACTACCTGGCAAGGTTAGGGTTATAGAAGCGACCAAACAAGCGTAAGCGCTTAGCGCATCTGGTCGTCGACGTCTTTCATGTTGCTTCTCATCTTGGTGGATCCGTGTACAAATTAGACACGCGAGAACAGGTAAGTTTTTCGTTCCTTGCGTTCCGGAATCCATCTCAAAATGTTGCAGATTGTGTAGTTCGTCTTATAATGACCAGGCCTCATCCCTACGAACGAATCCTCAGTCGTAGGCGTGATTCAGGGCAAGAGACTCGATCCGGGCAAGGCCGCGGACGTCTTATCTTGGGAAAGAGGAGCCTTGCCCGAAGTAGCAACCGTGTAACGAACCGGACGAGAGTCATAGCCACAGCTGGAATAGGAGCCGAGTCTCCAAGATCGCAGAATACGCTTCACAGTAACGACAGTTCCTCTACAAGTATCCAAGCATTGCGTAACCCTTTGTTGGATCTAGATGAGTCCGACGAAGCATACGTTGGCCATCAAAGTGAGTTTAAATCTCTATCAGCCGAGCTGGGCAGCAGCATTTCGAACGCAGAGTTTTCATACTGTACAAAGCCTGCGCCACGAGTTTCTGCTGTCGGTTGACTAGCGGACATAACTGAATGAACCGGCTTACCCTAGACCTATTAGATTGTCTCGGTCGGCTGAGAAGCGACGACGCACGCGACGTTCAATTGTGTGGGCCCATCTTACTACAGGATTCACGACAAGAACGCACATGCTGCACGCTATTCGTGCGTAACGTCAAGGTGAGTGTACACAATTCGACGCAGTGGACTAAAGCACTAGGCTCTGCTCTTGCGCAATGAGGTCTCATCTGATCAGCTGCTTGCATAGTTCGAAACGAGTGGCGATTATCTTCGAGGCCTCTTTGAAGCCCAAGGGAAAATCAAGACTTTCTTCGACCTGATTTCACGCCGGGGAATAGCATTCATCACTTACGTAAGGATCTCCCTGTTATGATCTTTACAATGTCATAAGTATGGTGCAGTACGATATCCATGCAGCGACTAGGGCAAAAGACCGACTCCAAGGGACCAAAATTGGTGATAGAATCGTAAGTCTGCTAGCTACAGGCCTCGTATGATTATTATCTCATGGTGGATTGCAGATTGATATTCATTATGACTGGAGTGCCCGAGTTAATGAAGAGACACAGGTACGAGACCTAAGTCTATCTAGCCTAAGGCTGCTATCATATTTACGTGATGGACACCGTACTCGCACTACAGTCGGATCGTCTGCGGAGTAAATCAGTCAAGTACGTCGAATCGTTACATCCTGTACTGTTAATCGCATCAACTCGCTAGGAGAGGGAGCTACGAAGACTGCTCCAATTGGGCGGACCGGAAAGAAGATGGTCGTCCGGAGCATAGTCGTTACCGTGAATACAGTAGTGGCAGGCGCAGGCGCAACGGCAACTGGGGTGGACATGTCGAAGGCCATCTCACAGGTTCTCAGTATCTGGATAATGGGCTCGACAGAACTCGCAGCATCAGCCGGAACGTCAAATTCACCGATCAGAAACTCGGCCATCTTGCCCTGTCGACTAGCGGACCACCTAGGGCGGCAGGTGTACACGCAGACAAAGCTTCGACTATGCCAAAAGTTTCACTGTCTCTCCCATCTGTCGATGTCCCTTTGAATGCGACTCTATCAACGGTAAGTGATGTCGTTATCAGAAGTAGAAATGGCTAATCATCAAGGAATATAGTCTACGCAAGTCCAGAAGGTTCGTACGGCCGAGCGTTAGCAGTAGTCAAATTCGCGTGACTTACTGCAGCTCTTAGCTTCTTGCGGTATTGAAAGCCGTGCCAAATGATGTCCCCTTTTCAACGACAGAACAAGCGCATCATGGCCCCACGCAGTTTACGCCTCAACGCCAGGAACCTGGCTCCTTCTATGCACCCCTCCTTCCGTCACATTCAGTTGTATCACCTACTTCTTCCGCTATGTATCTGATTCCCCCTACTGCATCAATGTCTCTCGTCCAGCCACCTACTCCCGCACTGAGGAATATGCTCGGACGAGATGTCGCACTACCATCTGATGTTCTCACTCTATTACGCTCCTTAGGACAGGGTTCTACTTCGACTAACCATACATCTCCCGATGATGAATGGAAGTCCTAGCGCGCAGCCGGCATTCGGGTCTTTTTGGAGTCTCCTAGTCTCCAGGAGCTCAGTCGTGGCCAGTTCTTAGGTATGTCATAGCAGCTTTAAGAACAGCATGTCTCCAATGACAATGCTCTGTATACAGCTCAAATATCGATGTGTTCGCTTGTCCGGGCTCATTGACACTTACGGGGTTCTTCGCACCTATGAACGATGCGACTCAGCGTCATATAGGTATTTTACAACATTCGATACAATAATACAGCAATATCCGCTCTGACAGTAGGATGTAGATTGCATGCTACTACGCAGTTTCAAAGTCTGATAAAGCGTTCATACGACGATACGAAAAGTTTGGATCAAGTCAATGCTAATCACAGTAGAGTATTTCTCGGCTACTTCTTCGACTTTGTACATACTCGTTCATGCAGTACCCGCTACCTCTTGTTCTCCGAAAATCCACGAGTACTGTGTGAACCAATTGTAGTATGCGCTCTGCGTCGCTGACACAGACCCGTGATACTCTTTGTAGATGCGGTCTATATTCTCCACTAGACGACCCTCCCTAGCCCAGCGATCCATCTCTTGCGCTTCGATCCGGCCATCCACTGCCATGAAGATACCCTGGTATAATCCTAGTAACTCACTCTCCATCCCAATATGAGCCGCTCGATCGAACTTGTAGCGTCGGCGAGTTGCTAGATCTGTAGGTACAACGTCCTCGTTACAAGCCTTCGCGAGATGATACGCCGGATTGATGTGTGTGCGCGGGGCACACTCAAAGATGTGCGATGCCCATGCATACCGCTGGTGCTCCGTCGAACAATAGTACACCTGCTTACAACCTGAGCACAGCCGCACATCTTTTACTTCGGTGCAGCTTCCCCAGCCGCAACGACGCACGGGTTGCTCTTCTTTGCTATCGCGCATATCTTGTCCTCACTCAGCCTGGTCAGCCAACCATTACTCATCGTAAGTCATGGTTATGCTTGCTCACCTAGTACTAAGTACTGATTTTCTGATGTTTTTCCCTTTGGAGGGTTTCTCTGAAAAATGCCGTCCAGAGCAAGGCTGATCTAGCCCTTATAAGTCTCATTCCAAGCCATCCGAATCTTCTCATGGTGCCGACGACGCATCACAGCTGGCTGATCGATCGCAGTGCGAAAGTTCTCACTTCTCACCATTTCGCTCGACTGCCATACAGTGGGAATGGAATGTCCAAGGTGCGTCTGCTTCCTTGACGGCCTGGACACGCCATAGTTCTCTATAGCTGCACCTTGTTTCTCACCGAGCAGGTTCCCCTGAGCGGGGCCAGATGGACTGAATATTGGGCTGCCAGTGGTTTGCCGAAAGGTGCCAAGTTAGCACAGACCCAGGATTTCATCGCCCAGAAGTACAGGTACATACTCTTTTTCCGAGTCTTTTCAGATGTCGGTGGCAATAAATGAGCTCGACCGTGTTAGCTGTGTTTCCGATTATGGCGTCGCTGTGAGAAACCAGAATTGTCTATAATAGGACCTAAGACCGTAGACGTTATATGGCCTCCGCCGAGCACTGTATACCAG
>SWBT01000221.1:0-129150 GCA_005298045.1 Pleurotus ostreatoroseus
ATATCAGCACTAGCGTGCGCCTCTTGTTTTGTCACCGGGCCTATTGGCCAATGGCTATCTCTCGCGATATTCCGAACCATTGCGACGAGCCTAGACTCCTCACTGAGATGGCGAGGGATTGCGATCAGTTGCGGGGATTCAATAGTGGCAATCGGCTGCCATCGGCCGCAAGGAGCGCAACCGTCGCAAGTTGAGCGGAGCTTGCGAGGCCCGGCAAGTGCGCGTGGTTCTCGCCTTCAATCGCAACTCCGACCGCCGATCTCGCCTTAATTTGTACTTTCCGGCGGCGGATTGCAAGTCCGACCGCAAATTGTGGCATGGCAAGGCGCGGCAAGCGATCTCCAGGTGCGTCTACTTTTTCCGACAGACTCTCGAGTCTCGAGTCTCTCATGAGCCGTAACTCCTCTCTACTCAGTCTACTGTAGGTCGGTTTGCTCTTTCACCGCGGTGTGTGGCTTGCCATCGGTGCTTAGAATTCGCGGTGCTGGTAAACCTTCGTAAACCGAGCCGTGTTGTTCGCAGAAAGTTCGCACGGAACACAAAGTCGTGCGCGGCTCTCAACTCGTGTTACGGACACGTTGTCCGTCACCATCTCTATGCCTGAAATTACCGCTGAGCACGTAGTGCAAGCTGTCGACGGCCTACTAGCACTTCTTTCGCAGGTGGTATGTGACGGAACGAAGTTTAGAGGGTACGTGCTCGTCTAATGGGGACCTCAGCTACACACTTCAGCATCATAATATCTGTCTCCACAGATTTCCCTCGGATTTTGGCGACAAAGTTGTAAGAGTATTCTTCCCCTTATTGCAAGTTATACAAGAGTGACTCATGCCAACAGCTCAGGACAGTAAACGAGAAGCTTATACTTGCTCAGTCCTACGTGAACACTATACAGAACGGCCAGATGCCAGCATGCTCTCTGCCACCGGAAATATTAAACATTATATTCTCAATGACAACGCCGCATGCGTCGGAATTCGATCCACCTGTTCCGCCTCTGGACTACACGGGCCAAGGGGATTCTAGTATGCTACACTGGCATCCTATGCGCCTTGCTAGCGTATGTCGTTATTGGAAGTCGACCACGCTCTTATTCCCTTCGATCTGGACGACGATCAACATTGGCGCAGAACGTCTATATCCTAACGCCAACACAGAGTTGGCTCAACTATGCCTTCGTCGATCTTACGGGGCCTGCATCGACGTCTACCTCTGGAGCTGGCTGCCAAACGACATACTACCTTGGATCACGGAGACGCTTGCATCGCAGAGTATGCGGTTCCGGGGGTTCCATGTATACAACTTCGATTTCGACCTCGACTTCCTGCATCATTTCGCGGAATGTCCAACTCCGCAGCTCCAAAACCTAACGATTGCTCCTCGTAGTAGCGTACTGTATACTCTACCTCCGATATTCGCGGGATATACGCCGTCATTGCGACGTCTTACACTGGCAAATTTCACGTCATGGCGAGGCAACGATTTCCACAACTTGACATCGCTTTGCCTTCGTAACTGCGCCCAAGGACTCACCTACAGGGAGCTGGTCGATTTTATGGGAGCGAGTCCATTATTAGAGACACTGGAACTCTCAGATGCCGGCCCAATTATCGGAAGTTATGAGCTCCCGCCCAACCACCAAGTCTCGCTGGTGCGCCTACGGTCCATCGTCATGGACTATCTACCATCTATACACATCACACGCATACTCTCACATATTCAACCGTCTAATGTCCTAAAATTGAACATACAACACCTGGCTGCTGATGCGCTTAGGCCTGGGTCAATACTCTCAGCAGCATCGCGGTTTTCAGATGCCATGGAAAATGTCACCAAACTTCGGCTGGACACTGAATGGGTGACTGTGCACAAAAGGTTACGCCTTGTAGGCATGGGTCGATCATCTTTCCGCCTACCCTGGAGCGCGGATATCCATGAGATAGCCACGAACCAATACATGGCAGCTCTCATTGGCCTTTTGACGGCCTGCAATATCAAAGAACTCTGGGTGGGAGAGGACGGCGTTGTGGCACGCGAGGAATTGTGGCAGAGAATATTCTTTGCCCTACCGTCGCTCAAAAAACTAGTCCTTGGTCCGTGGTCCTCATATTCTGTCGGCCTTTTATCTGCGTTATACAGCCGAGACGAAAGTGTGGGCCTGGCCCTTCCGTGTCCCGCCCTTCGTGAACTAGTCATTTTGGGTCAGATTGAAGAACCTGGCTTCATGGAGGGCGTGTATAATCTTTTGGTTCAGCGAAGGACTCGAGGCTTTCCAATTAGCCGTGTCTCGCTGTGCCGAAAGCCATCTCCTAGAACCTCTCTGAAAGACGGTCGCCCGGATTACGTTGAGACTTTTCGGGAGGTCGTCCAAGACGTGCGATTCGAGATCGCAGATCACTATCCGGAAATGACCCGCTCATGAACGAGTACGGCGCATGTTTGCAGATGGGGACACTTTTCAATATCGACGTGATAGAACAAGCACCTCTTTGTCTACTCATCTTGTCTCGTAGAGATCTCGTGCTTACATCTGACATTCAGGGTAGACAGCTAGAGATTGACAAGATAAAAGTCTAGTATGCATTCGTAATCCATGCTGTAGCGATACAATAGAATCATGAGTAGTAGTGCACATCATGTAGATAACCGTATATAACCTCATTAAACGACACGAAACACGATAAATCGTACAATAAGACCCGACAAGTAAAGGGATCAGCATCCGACGACACATTCTATACTTTCTTCTCAGCCTTATCGTCTTTCTCATCATCCGACGACGATAACTTGACCAGGGTAACATTAGGCGTCGATGGCGAGCGGAGTCTACGCTGGTCTAGCAACCTCGCAGGCCAACCAACGTAAACACCGCCTGACTCGGCAACATCGCCAGAAGGCAACAAAGCGTGCTCCATGAGCATGCTATATTCCTCCATCTGCGCTCCAGATAACAGACGAGAGCCTGTACGCATAGCGCAGCCCTGAGCGATGTTCAGGCGGTTCAGAGCGAACTTGCCTCGCGAGTTGATGTGCGCCACGACTGAGCAGTCGTCGAGGGATACTCTGTCTCCAAGAGTGACTAGATCCGGCTCGGTCATGAGACCGACCCGTCCTCCGACCCAAAGAGCGCAGTTGTTGCCTATCTTTGCGCCGAGTGCACGGTAGAACCAAACGATATACGCTGAACCAGTAAGGCTGCCGAGCACACCGCCGTTGCCGTGACCACGGTACATTGGCTTTGACACCGTGAGATGGAGCTGCCAACGTTGACCTATCGATAGTGTTAGTCGAGAGCAACGAAAAGTAGAGAGTACATACAGTAAGAACTTTGGTCCCACGGACAACTGCCTTCGTGGCGTCTTCTAATGATAAGCCACTTCATGCCAATAACCCATCCCATGATGATGAGTGACTGGATCGTCAGGACGATGATGAAACCGCATGCTATGAGGCCATAGACTGTAGCTGGACGGAACCAAGATGCGCCAAACAGGTTGAGGTACCGAAGATGGATGAAGAACTGTCGAAGGATCTGCGCGATAGCTACCGCGCCTACCGACCAGTAAGCAGCAGATGCACTAGAAATGATGATATTGATGCAGACGAGCATGGAATAAGGGATGACGAAGTATGATGCTTGACGCTTGTAGAATGCCTTGCCGAAGGGTGTGATCGTGTCATCGTCCAATTCGACACCGAGACCTTTGGAGAACCTGAAACCTATATGTCAGGGACGTCTAGCTTGCAGTGTTCAATGGACTTACATTGCGGCTTCGCCACCATCGTTACCCATCCAGGTAGAACCGTCTTCGTAAATCCCCCTGCGCTTGCCTAGAGCACCAGAACCCATGACAGTGCGCTTGCCCACTTTCGTACCCGGCAGCAACACTACACGGTCTGCGATCATTGCGCCATTATCCACGGTAATCTTCTCAGAACCGATGGAATCTGTGGTGAAGATCTCTGAACGTGAGCCGAACACGACGTCGTCGCCAATTTCGAGCAGCTCAGGATCCGGACAGTAAATGCCGGAACCTGGCCAGTAGACGCGCTTGCCGATCTTCGCGCCCATTGCTCGGAAGACGATCTAGACAGCGATCAGGAACAGAAACTACTTATGATGTAATTGCACGTACCGATGTCATTTCATAGTGAGTACCAAGTACGTCGAAGGCATGTCTGAGCGTGTATTGAGAAAGAAGCTTGGAATTGATAAACCGCTTTAGCAGAGACCACTGAGTCGCCTGGTCAACGGGACCCTCCTTGTTGAGACCCATTGCCCGCTTGACGATGATCCCCAAGAAAACTTGGACAAGAGGTGCTGCGACAACCCGCAGCATACGCGCGACGATGTGGAAGCCCACCCGACGAGGGTTTGCGAACCAGTTTATGACAGATTCCACGGAGTTGAGACCAGGTGAGCGAATGTGGGTATTGGCGATCATGCCGTACAACGCGGCGAACCAAGGGATGTAAGATATGAACAGGATAACCACAATGATAGGCATGGCGACAAAGAGCTTGAGCAAGATGTGAGGTTGCCGAAAATGGGTGCGGTTGTACTTGACGAAGGACGGGGGTGATGGCGATTCGTGCGATGAGGCGTGCGGACCGAAGACAGCGCCATCGGGGACGGTAGCACCTGGCGCAATCTGCGTGTAGGTATTGATGCAAGCGTCCTTGCCGATTCGAATGGGTGCTAGACGGAAGTTGCCATTACGCTCGACAGCAAATCCGCGTACGAGCGCCTTGTCAATTCGACATCCGTCCTCGAACCTGAGAAGATCGAATTCGCCAAGGGACGCCGTAGCATCGATCCATACGTCATTCCCCACGTGAGCACCGAGGAGACGACAATAAAGGTTGATCATAGCAGGTGTACTGGCAAATATGCCACGGCCTGCTGATCGCAGGGAGGCATTGACGATCCACCAGCGAAGATAGTACGTGCTCCACCTGAAGCGCGATCAGAACGTCAGACATTCATGAAATAGAGGAGATAGAAGGACTCACATCTTATACTGGCCGGGTTTGTATCTGCCAATGACTATCCACTTGAAGAGAATGGCAGCTACAGGACAAATAATGCGAGAAGACAGACGCGCAATAGTGATAGCAGTGATGAGAGCGGTAGCGCGCGTCCAATAGTTGGCATCGAGGTAATCGGTGATGAATGCTAGGAAGACGAGAATACAAGTCCCTGGAAAACCTCATCAGAGAGAGCCAAGTACACAGCCGTAGGAAACTCACAATTCCATGCTGCTTTGAGAGGGTAGAAGAAAACAAGAGGCACTGCTTGTACGAGTAGAGAGATGGGATGGGTTTGACCCCGACCTTGTACTGAGCCACCTTGCCACGCTTCTCCGAACAAAGGCAAATCGTCGTAAGCCTGAGCACCTTCCTTGTCTTTGTCCGTACGATCCGAAGCATCCGCCATGAAGTTGTTGACCTCCTTATCGATGAGCGCAGCAAGCCCACTGATCGTACTGTTGGTAAAGAGGTCGGAGACTTTAAGCGACGCGCCAGTTTCCTTACGGATGGCATACGACAAACGACCTAGTAGAAGGGAGTTACCGCCGAGGAGGAAGAAATCGGAGTCGCCGCTGATCAACGCGGCGTCCTTGTTGAGTAGATCCGCGACGATATCGCGAACCAGAAGTGCTCGTGCGGACATCTTCGAGGCATTCTGTTGCTTGATGATCTCTTCTATCTCATGGAAATCTGGCTCGCCATGGCTGTCCTCGGGGAACGGCTCTCTGAAGAGATAGATGACGTTGGGAAGACCGTAACCAGGGAGCTTTGGCTTGACGCAGTCCTTGAGAACTTCTGGGGTAATGTCCTCGTGCTCGGAGTAGACAAAGGCAGCGATAGTTCCGTCGTCCTCCAAGCGTATGAGGACGTCTTTGACATGGATGACTAAACGGAGTTGCTTCCGAGTCTCCTCCATGTCGAATGTAACGCGCGAGCATGGGACGGGCGTTGAGAGTGGCACATTCTTGTCGGGCGCGGTAGCCTCGTAGTGGCGCTGAAGGGCTGGTACGCTGTCGTTAAGCATGCCGAGATCTAGGCGCTGAGCGAGCTTGATACGAAGAGGTTTTCCCGCCTGGTTCTTGGGGAGGTCGTCCATGTAGACAACCAAGAAGGGCCACTTAGAAGGATGCAGCTGCTCTTTGAGTAGATCTTGGAGTTCCGCAAGACTAACGCGGGGCACGTTGGCCTGAGGAACGATCACGAGACCGATGGCTTCTTGCAGGACGTCGTGCTCAACCGAGAATGCGATAACCATCTTCACTCGGTCCTTGGCGACGACGAGAACAGCTTCCTCGATCTCAAACGGGGAAATGACTTCGCCACCACGGTTGATGATCTCCTTGGATCGGCCGGTAATGAATAGGTAGCCGTCATCGTCCATGAAACCACAGTCGCCAGAGTCGAACCAGCCTTCGGACGAGAAGGCGGAGGTATCCAAAGGTACGTTGCGGTCCGCAATCGTCTCGTAACCAGTGAAGGTCGGGATACCACGGACGGAGACAGCGCCGGTCTGTCCACGAGGAAGCTCGCGTTCCAAGTTCAGAGGGTCGCGAATCGACAAGTAAGGGCCACAAGCGATACCGGAGCAGCCAGGACGCTCGAGCTTGTACGTAACGGGAGGCGACGCGATGGGCATACATTCCTAGGCTTAAGCGTGAGAAAAGGCGGTGGATCGTTGGAGTACTCGAGACTTACCGTGGAGCCGTAAGACGGAAGAATAGTTGCGCCGAAAGTATTTTTCAACTCTTCAGCGAGAACGGGTAGCAGCCCACCGGCCGCATTACAGATGAGACGGTATTTTGTGTCGCGTGATGGGACGATAGTGTCGGGTCGCGAGTTCAAGATGGCTTGGTGCATCGTTGGCGCAGCGTAGTACCTGTGGATACACGTTCAGAGTCGCTCTGACGTCTACACAATCAAGAAATACGCACCATGTAGACCCAATTTCAGTGGATAGAGACCAGAAGGCGGCCGCGTCAAACCCGGCACACATAATGGCACTTCCGCCGGACAAAATCGGTGCAAACAGATTGCGTACGATGCCACCAACGTGGAAAAGCGGCATCATGTTCACTGCGATGATTCGGGTAAGCGATTGAACCTCTCAGAAAGAAGTCAATACGCACTATTAACATCATCCTCTTTCAAATCCCAGGAGACAGCCACCGCACAGGTACCGACGATCAGGGAGCGGAGAGTGTAAGGTACGACTTTCTTCTTGCCGCTAGTGCCCGAGGTGTGAAGCACAAGTGACTGGTGATAGAGCCCATGCAGTTCGGACGGCTGGGCTTGCTGCTCCTTATGTCCGATCGTGACTTCATCCGACCAGTCCATGAGTGATAAATCGAAAAGACCGGTAGGCCCTGTCGACCGTGGCTCCAAAAGTACGATCTCGCAACCCAGCTTCTCCTGCATATTCCTCAGCTCTAACCGCTCAATCGCATCCCTCGTCGCAAGCACCGCCTTTGCCCCCAACCGCTCTGCATCCTCAAACAACTCCGAGGCGGTACATGTTGCGTTGACAGGCGCCGTGGTGTGATAGGAAGCCAATGCGAGCAGCGCAAGACCGTTCTCCGGCGTTGTCGGCAGTACGACCATGATACGGTCGTTGGGGCCCAGGCGGCGGTCCGGGGATGACGAGGGGAAGACGAAGTTCTCAACGAACTCACGAATCATGAAATGACGCAACGGCTCCCGCATGGTGTTCGGCGAGTACAGCGCCGGCTGCGTCGTGTTAGGGAAACAGTCGAGAAAAGTAGTGACGCGCCCATTGTCGGTAACTTGCTCGGCGAGCAAGTCTCCCAGTGAGGAGTCCTTTGCAGGTTCGGGCAACGAGCGAATGAACTCCAGAGGGATAGACATGACGGAGAACTGAGCTTGACAACGATACCCTCCATACCGTCCTACGAGGTTTATTACGGGCGGATGGCGGAACTGATCAAACCAGGACGCGCATCCAAGTAGGGTAATCCGCCCCGTCACGTCGCCGTACACCACGATTGCCAATTGGCCGAGGCGTACCTTATCGGTGGGAGCACCATTATGCTATGGCTAGTGCGACGAGCGGGTGAAAGCGATCTAAATGGAGGCACTTCGTTGGAAACTTGAAGGGACTACCGCTTTGCACCCTGTTCCAACGGTATGGACCGAAACCTGTGGGAGATCTTTGTGCGTTCGTAGTGGTACTTTAATCGTGTAAATGCCGGACCAGTGCCGGCTACCGCGGTATACCGCTTTGATTCGTGCGGTATGCTCTGGATGCAGTTACGGGCCCGTCAGCGACGGAACCTGCGGCCTAGACGAAACATACTGAGGACTTGCCTCATATGGTAACGAGCGCCACAGTGGCGCGCATGCAACAGTCCGCCGGGCATCCTGATTGGCACATGATGGTCCCGGCCAACTCAACGCCACACCAAGGGGTGGAAGTCCAACTACCCGAGTCAGAGGTCGGGGGCATTAGATCGCTCTCTAGCTCCTCTCTACCTTGTGTCGATTAAGGTTCCATTACGGCGACATCAGCAGAGACACTGGAACTGGGGGCGAGAGTCAGCGACCGCATGTGTGTATGCGACCAGCATTGTAGAGAACAATAGCGGGCTTACATTATGCTAATGGAGACCGTGCACCGCCCAGGGACGAGACATGAGATTAACACGAAGCTCAAGTGAGACCAAAACACTGACAACGACTCGGACCAGCGGGCGCGGATTACTGTATACGTTTAGAACTTTGAGTCTAGGCCGCGTGACCAAGTACTGTTCGAGATGTCCCATATTGCAGCCTTGAGACGACCCGGAAACTCAAGCTCAGGAGTCGTATCTGTAAATTCTATCAACCCTGTTCAGTGATCCAGTTGGCACACGCACTGGAGTTTATCCTAGTCTATAGTTCTATCCGCTAGGAACAGAAGATGTAAATCATCAGCATCCGAGTGCTTGAATTTGGCGACCCCGATCTTCTGAAAAAAAATCGAGCGAGCATCATCTCCATGCTTGAGTGGCCTTTTTCAAAGTGCTAGTGTTGGCGCCTATCCTGGACGGAAGCAGATCCTGCGCGCCACACAACGAGCGCTCGTAGCACGTGGTGGTAGCTGTATCCGTGTTTGGTGGCGGTGGCCACAAACTCGCAAGTCGTGTAGATGGGCAACTGACCTCTCTCGAAGATGGACCCCCGGCCATGACCTCTTTGTTCCCGCCAGCAGGGCCACAATTGCCTCAATTCAAGTCTATCCTGATTACAGGCAACTATCACGCCTCGGCCCCCATTCACCTCTGTCTCTCGCACGCACTGCAACCGGAAACAACCAGAGTAGTAATTGTGGTCGCGTCTCGTTCAGCCTTGACCGCGTCGCTGGCTCGACTACGCGACGAATGGATAGATGTACATGGCGGCGAAGGCCGTACATCCGGTGCTGCGTCCAAGGTTCAAATACTGTAAGTCTATTAATAGTCGCGTCAAGGTAGCGTACGCGACACTAGGTTGAGATTGTACAGGTACCCCCCTAGTCCAGCTCATCTGAACCTACTGTTATCTCTATTCCATGAGGCTCTCGTTGGACAAGATGACTTTCTACATGAGAAGACAACCTTCGCGTCCGCTCCATCGCTGCTTGTTCTATGCGATCTGTCTTCGTATTTCGTCAACATGCAAGAAGCAATGTGAGCGCATCCTATCTCATGTTATTGTACTTACTGACGTGTATCAGAGTATCTTCTTACCTTACGGTACTGATCCGCGCGTTGACAGCAGCTAACTCCTTGTCTGCGCAATCGTGAGTGCTAGACGGATACTGGCGGATCGATATGCCGTGCTGAAAGAAGTATAGGAGTAAACGGACTTCTCTAGCAATCTTTGACTCTGGGATGGATAATCTCAGACTGCCCTTCGTTCGGGCCCCGTCCCCAAGTCCCATGCAGGGAAGCGGGGGTCAAAGTAGTGAAGTACCGGCCGTACGACGCGATGCTCTGCATTATCTCGTGCAACGATATGTCGAATGGTTGGGCGTGGTGGAAGAAGGTAGCAAATCTACTCTATGGTCATGATTTCACACTAATGATTCCTCGCAGAAATGACCGCAAATGACAAAGATGAAGACGTGCTTGACAACACCGACGTCAGACGCACCTGTACGCTGCGCTTGCGACGGATATTAGGGTCTCAATCGGAGGATCGCGTCCAACGGTGGGCGGAACGGCTGTCTGAAGGCGGTGCAACCTTGTTTACGTGGCCTTTGTGAGGTGCTCGGTGTAGACTACTGTACCATGGCTGTACACAGTACCACTAGCAACAGGGAGACTGCTAGCGCCCGCCGGCGATAAAGCGCGTTCGGCGCGTCCGAGGCGGTCTCCCGCGCGTGATACTTTCTTCATGACCGCCATGTTTATGCGACCGTCCACAAGTCCCACTCCTATACTGTTTAGAGGTTGATGGAATTTTTCAACGATGTTGGTGGTGATCCTCTCAAACCATCTCTCTTTGAGCTCGTCGCGCAAGAGCAACTCAGGGACTTGCTGCAACCAGCGCTGAAGTACGTGTTGGCTGTAAGTGGCATTGTAGGAGATTCTGATGCACGACCATTCATACATGTACGACTGTTCTTAGGTTTTTGCACAGAGCTATCCTCGCTATCTCCTTCGCCTCGTAAATCGCCATGAGGAATTCTACGCTCTGCTCATGTTCTTCGTCGAGCGCCATTATCTACGTACCCAAGGTTTGCTTCCGCAGATCCGCTCCTGTCGACTTTCCCAATGAATGATGACACACTCTAGGTGCATCGTTTGCGGAGAACTTCTATGGTCTGAAACGCAGACGGAGGCCTATATTCGAGACCGACCGAGCCAGAGCAGCAGTGGGCGGCGTGTTACCCGGGGAGAAGTTGAGAGGGCGGGAAGTCTGGCGGTCGCTCCTGTTCCTGGTCGGATTACCATATTTGCGAGCCAAAGCGCAAGACTACTACGAAGCCCTCGGGGGCGGGATCGATCGTGGTCTGATCGAAGAAGGCACCGAGAGCAGCGGACACCAGGCGTCGATTGAATCCGTAGGTACCCTGTTTCGCGGTGTGCGACGGCACGCTCACAACATTCTAGGAGACCTTAACGGCGAAGTGGCGGCGAATATTCAAGAAAGTGTATCCATGGGTCAACACAATGCTCGAGCTGTGGCTACTAGTGTACAACATAGCTTACTTGTTCGAGAAGACTCTGTTCTACCGGCCATGGCTGTCATGGGTGGGAGTGGACTTACGACGGTTGGGCGTGGACGATATGGTATGTGATAAAGTCATTGGAGAGTGATAGCTGCTTATCTGCCTATAGCGTGCTGCCCGACAAGCTGCTCAAAGGAAGACAGCCCCTAAAGGGCCTAAGGACGTGGCGTCTAGAATCGGCCGCCTCTTCTTCTCATCACCCCGCCTTCTCCTAGACAGTCTGAAGGTGCTACTACCGACTGCGATATTCTTCATCAAGTTTCTAGAGTGGTGGTATTCTCCTTCCTCACCGGCCAGGTCGCTCTCGGTTTCTCCACTTGGGCCCGCGGTCCCGCCGCCGCAGATGCTTCCCCCGCACCCGCGCGGGCTGCGGATGGACGAGGTGAAGTACGGCGTGTGTGGGCTCTGCCGGGGGTCCATCAACAACGCTACGGCGTTCCCGACAGGTTACGTGTTCTGCTACCGGTGTGCGTATGATTATATCCAGGAGCATGGGCGGTGCCCGGTGACTTTGCTGCCTGTGCGGGTGTGGCAGCTACGAAAAATTCTGGTGTAGAACGGATGTCGCGTGCATACCGGAAGTCTGGATTAGCGAATTGTAGCCTATCGGAACTGTTTTGTGCGAGTATTTTGGCGATATATGATAATAGTTGCACTGGACTTCATTGCGAGGACGAACGTTCGTGAAATCAGATTGGGCACAAATCAGATCAAGCGCAGAGGATTTGTCGGAGTGCACGTGGAAGACACTTGGTCCGCAAAGGCGACGGGCTCTGAGCCCATGCTCGTCCTACTCAGTCAATGAAGAGACAAAGACCACCCGGCCGTTCTCTTGCTCCTACTCTGACCAGCTCAGCAGTCGCTCAGCCGTCGGGCCCCTAGCCATCGAATACGCTGCCGGCCGCTTCTGCATAGCGCGGAGATGAAGGTCATATACTTTCCAGTCCGCGAGTTCACGCCGCTGTGTTGCTGATCTACTACATCAATATGGACAGTTCGGAAAACAAATCCAGGCAGACCAGGTCCCTGGATGGTCTCAGTACTACCTCGATTACAAGGCCCTCAAGAAGATCATCTCGTCTTTGGCTGCAAATCAGCCTGCATCCGAGGACACCGCGTTCGCCATCGGTCCGTCGCGTTTTCCACTGATTCCAGGTCCGATAATACATCTCCTGTGTGCTTGAGCAGAGTCAACGCGTCCTGGTGACGATGACCTATCTTTGCTGCCTCCTGGTATCGCCCAGGACGAGGAGAGGGGTCCACATTTTCAAGCATGCAAGACCGCGTTCTTCTTCAAGCTCGAGCGTGAGCTAGAAAAGGTCTGTACTCACGTTGTCTCTCGCTCCCTTGCACTCATATCAGCATAGATTAACACCTTCTACCTTGAGAAAGAAGCCGAACTCAAGATGCGCTTGGAAACACTGCTCATGAAGCGGCGGGCAGCCGCGACTCGCGTACTCCCTGACTCGATGGAGGATAATACCACCAAGGATCATGTCGAATGGAACGCGGTTGAGGAAGGCTTCCATCTTTTAGAGAGAGACCTCGCTAAGCTCCAGGTACCAAGTCTCAAGCCGTTCCCTCGACGATAGCTAATCTCCTTCACAGCAATTCGTAGAAATCAACGCCATTGGCTTCCGAAAAATCCTGAAGAAGTGGGACAAACGGTCAAAGTCCACTACAAAGGAGCTCTACCTCTCACGTCAGGTGGATGTACAACCGGTCTTCAATCGTCAGGTAGGTCATCGGCCCAAATTACTGCCTATATGCGTCTCACTCTATGCTCAGCTGATCTCGGAACTTGCGGACACTGTCGCGGCTTGTCTTCTCGACCTTACCGACCTATCAGTTGGCGTGCAGTACGAAGGGGCCCTTCCGGAAGATGTCATCCTGGCTCAACAGCTGAGCACGTATGGATCATCTCAGATGGGCGCATTCCAAGATCTGGAGAGCAACGTTCGTAAAGCGGTGGCAGACAATGACAAAAACACACTCCGGGACCTTGTTCGCTATTCGGAGTCGCTATCTCTTTCGCCGTCAGCCAAGATGCACGCTACGCGGATATTATGGAAGGCTGTTATCGATGCGCCTCCCGAACTCGCCGATCACATCCTCACTTGCGCTTCGAACCCATTCGACTATCAGTTCGTGGACGACATCAACGGACGGACATGTCTGCACGAAGCTGCACGTGTTGGGGCTCTTCGGTTGGTCAATCTATGCCTTGATAACGGCGTAGATCGCGAGAAGGTAGACGTTTATGGTCGCTCGGCTCTGCACTATGCTGCAATGAACGGACATGCTGCAGTATGCCATCGTCTGATCGAAGTCGGGCTCCCAACGAACGCTCTCGATCTGGATAACTGCACACCACTCATATATGCTACGCTACGAGGCTCAGTTGACTGTGTCAAGGTCTTACTCGAAGATGGCAAGGTCTCTGTCCAAGGGACCGCCGCTGATAACGACCTCATGCCGCTATCCCTCGCGGCACGCTCTGGTCACTACGATGTTGTAGTCCTACTTCTCACTCATGGCGCACCGAGTCTACCCAACACGAATGGCGAATATCCCTCTCATCTCGCTGCGCAGGCAGGCCACGCGAATGTCTGCCGACTGCTCGTACGACAAGAGGGTTGGGACACGCCCGACAAGTACAACGAATGGACGCCACTCTTCCACGCCGCGCGCTATGGGCATGCCGACTGTCTCAGCGTCCTGCTCGATGCCGGCTGCGCCACAGATCGTACAGATGAGGTCGGAAACTCTGCTCTCCACTATGCCGCCTGGTACGGCCACGAGCGATGTATCCGTCTCCTTATGGCTGCCATTGAACGGAACGCCGCACTACGGACCCCAGTGTCGTATACGTCCCCCATTACAAATACCCAGAAGTCGATGGGATCGGAATCAGACATCGACGCTATACCCTCGCTCTCGCTACCGCCACCAATGATGCCGTACCGCGTCTACGGGCACAACTATCTGGACAAGAACTCGCTCGTGCAAGTGTCGATCGGTCTCCTGATGTCGAACTTTGGCGAATCGTCTGCGGATCCCTCGCAAGCGATTCGGCTGCGTCCACCACTGAGTGGTCTCGAGTACACGGATCGTTATCTGCATGCGTCTCCGCGCCTCAAGCTGGTTCTTGCGGCAGCGCCAGCGGTCACCGCCGCACCCTATAGCATCCCGCTTCCGCTGACCGACGAGCGCGTCGTGTTCACATTTCAAGTTCCCTCCGTACAAGCGCTCACACTGGAGTTCTCTTTGTATCCGAATTTCGGCACGAAAATCATTGGCCGCGCTACTACGCTTCCCATGACATTCAGTTCGATCCACAACAACCGCGCCCTCACCCTTCCTATTCTTGATCACCGACTGAACGTCATCGGCGAGGTAACACTTTCACTGTCCCGTGTTTGTTTCACGACTAACACTATGCTAGGTGTCGTTCACTGTGAACGTCGTCACACCTTTCAGTGGCGTAACGTTAGAAATAGGCGGTGCGGTAGAAACATACTGGAAGTCAATAGCAAGCCCCGCCAATACCCCGGCCGCGAAACTGATCACTCCCCGCTTTGCGCCGCCCGCACGATCGATTGGCTCTGCTACAACATCACCGGCGACACACTCTATGGCTACCGTGGGCAGCCATTCTCTGACACATTCGTCCGTCTCCGGCAATTACATATACATCACGGTGCAAGTGACGCGGGATCTCCAGCCCGTCGTCTATTCCCAGTGGCGCTTGCCCGAGGGAGAGTATGATCTGGGCGTACCAGATGTCACACTCGCGCAATTCTCGGCGTTGGCAGCGCGCATAGGGCGAGCCTTCGCTAACCCACGCACGCCGGTGTCCCTGAGTGACCTACATGCCCTAATAGCGCGGTCCATGACCCCGCTGTCTGACCTTCTCAAGGTACGCTTCCTTTATCTGCGTGCTTTGTCCCCCGTTCTGATTGCCTTTCCGCGCCCCTCAACAGCTGATCCCACCGACGCTCGGAATCTGTATCGAGGTAGCATACCCGTCGCCGACAGTCAGGGAGCAGTTGTCGCTGCGGCACCAGCTGGGGCTGAACGACGTGGTCGACGCCGTGCTCCGGACGATCTACGACACAACGATGCACGAGGGGCACATCGGGCGGCGGAACGTCGTCTTTACGTCATTCTCGCCCGACGTGTGCGTGGCTCTGAATTGGAAGCAGCCCAATTGTGCGTCCACATGCGCTCGATCTCTTCGGATGACGCCCTGGTCTGTGTGGGTGGTGCTGATGTACGCTTGTTGGACCCTCTAGATCCCGTCTTCTTCGCCTCGCAGTGCGGGCGGCGGAGCGCGCACCCGCCGAGCGCGACCGCGCTCTCGCTAGCTGACACCCACGACTACAGGCTCGCGAGCCTGCACGCCGCCGTCGAGCTGTGCAAACTCAACAACCTGCTCGGTCTTCTGCTCGACGCAGAACTGCTTGTGAGTTCTCGCTTCCGTTTAGCCCTTGGCGTTGTGGACGCGTATTGACGACGATGTAGCACCAGGTACCTTCTCTCATACAGGGCGTGAAGGACTTCGGCCTCCTCCTCGGCGCCTTTGGCGGACCGCAACACGGCTCGATACGCGGCCCAGGGGACGCGACGAGCGTCGACGCGTTCCTGCAAGACGGCGTGCTCTCGTACTCGGACTACTCGAGACGACTCGGAATCTAGCGGTAGCAGTCCAGTGTCGGCGTTTGTTTGGTTTGATCTAGTCTGGTCCCCACCCCTGCGCCCGGCGCGTAATGTACAGCATTATTATATCTATGTTAACGTAGCTTTTGTAGCCTTGCACATCACATTATGTAGATCAAGAGAGCAAATTGGATATATCGGTAGATGAGTGCCCGACGCAGTTCGTGTTCCCCCGCGGCTGCCGCTGCCACGGTCATACTGACGCCCGGTACAGCGCGGCGTATGGCCCGTCCCGCTGCAGCAGCTCCTGGTGCGTGCCGAACTCTGTGATCGTCTGTGGTACAACGTGTATCGTGTGAGCGCCGTACTCTCTTCACGCGAATTCAATGTGAGCATGCACTTACGCCGTGTTCGAGCATCGCGATCTTGTCCGCCCTCCGTGCGGTCGAGAGCCGGTGCGTGATGAAGACGACCGTCTTTGTGCGCTCGCCGCCCGCCCCGGTCGACAGCTGCTCGACGGTGTCGAAGATCTTGCTTTGTGCGTGTGCGTCGAGCGCGGAGGTCTGTCATGTTCCGGGTCAGAGTGGAAATTAAGTCGGTGGCACAGAAGAAATGAGATGAGAGATAAGATGAGATGAAATGAGACGAGACGAGACGAGATGTAGTGAGAAATGGACACTGCGCAGCGATAGCAGATAGGGCTCGGGTGGCAGCGTTGTGCGTGGGACGGTACTCACCGGCTCGTCCAAGACGATAAGCTCGACCTCCGGCCGGGTCGCGCGCATGAACGCGCGCGAGAGCGCGACCCGTTGCCACTGCGCGAAAGGAGCAAGCCGTCAGCTCAAACCGCCGCACAACAGCAAAGTCTATCCTCCGAGTCCATGTACGTACCTCGCCCCCCGACAGCCCCACCTGCCTTCTCTCCCCCGCGCCCGCGCCAGCACACCCCGCCTCCCCAAACGCGCCCGCGCCCGCATCCAACACCGTCTTCATCCCGCACGGCAGCGCGCCCACGACGCCCGCCGCGCCCGCGAGGCGCACCGCCTTCTCCACGCTCGCGGGCGCGCGCATGTCGGGCACGTACCCCACCCCGACGTTGAGCCGGAGCGAGCCCTCGAAGCGCGCGAAGCCCTGGAAGACGGCCGTCGCGCGCTCGTGCACGTCGCCCGGCGCGTGCCGCGCGAGGTCGCGCCCGTTGAGGAGGAGCGTCCCGCCGTGGAAGTCGGTGATCCGGAGGAGGACGTTCGCAAGCGTGGATTTTCCTGGATGCGGGGAGTTTTATTTTTGTTTGTATTTTGTTTATGTTTGCTGAGGGAAAAGGGGGCGCACCTGAGCCATTGCACCCGACGATGGCGAGCCGTTCGCCTGCCTCGAGGGTGAAGGTCACGTCTCTGAGAGCTGGTGTATGGCTCCCGGGGTATGTGTACGAAATATTCCTGTCATTGATTAATACACCCGCCAAAAAATGGTAAAATACCACTCGCACCTCGCCTCGATTTTCATCCCTTTTCCGCTGCTTTTGTACCGTATGAGAGCTTCTTTACTCGGCTGGAGGCGCGGCTGTACCTCCATAGCGGCGCAGAACGCACCCATGAGGAATACACCCTGGAACGCTAGCCGCAGCGTTTCTGACAGCGCCCGCGCGGTGAATACGAGTGACTGCACGGAGGAGCGGTACAGCGTGAATGAGCCCAGCGAGGCTGAGGAGGATTGGAGCACGAGCACGAGTGGGATCTAGAGGCGAGCCGAATGTAAGCCGTCAGCGAGGTCCTCCGTCGACACCGAGAGAGCCGACACTGACATTTTGTAGGGCGGCGGACAGGCTGCCGAGGTGTGCGTTCTGGTACACGGCGGAGAGCACGCTGGGGGCCCCGCCGTCAGGTGGAGCGGCGCCGTCGAGCCCGAGGACGTGCCGGCGCGACTTGGCCCAGTTCTGGAGGATCCACGGCGCGAGCCCAAAGAGCGCGACCTCAGGACGAAACGCGTCGCTCTGCGCGAGCGCACGCATGCGCTCCTGCTTCGCCGCCGCGCGGCGCTCCCTCACCCCGCGCGCGTCCTCGTACTCGTAGCCGCACGGCGGCGCGGCGTGCGCGCACACGAGCGCAGCAAGGAGCGGCGCGAGCGCAGACGCGGCGCCGACGAGGAGGGCCCACTGCGCGGGCGTGCCGCGCGCCGCGGCGGCGAGCGAGAGGAGGACGAGCGCGTGCGAGGCGAGCTCGGAGAGGAGCGTGAGCACGCGGAGGAGGTCGAGGGGGGAGAGGAGGCCGAAGGAGGAGACGCCGCTGAAGGAGCGCACGAAGAGGTCGGACTCGTGGAAGAGGTCGCGCACGGCGGGGTCCGCGAGCGTGGGCACGTCCATGCGCACGCGCTGCTCCATCTGGCGGTACTCCATCGCGAACCGCGCGGAGGCCTGCACGACGGCCTCGTTGTGCGTGCTGCGGGGACAATGTAATGAGCCGGTGCGAGAAGCAAGCGGCCGTAAGATGCGGGATATGAGAACGAGAAGAATGACGTGAGGTGAGCCGTGGGCTGGGAGGCGGTGCATTCGATCAAGAAAGGACGTACGCTAGTGCGTCGACGAGGCTCTCGACGGCGACCCTGCACAATTCAGTGGCGATAAGCCGGCAGAGGCGCATGCAGGCATAATTGCCCGAGGACATGACGGCTTGGAGCTGTCGAAACGAGGGTCAGGAGCGCATCAGAAGGATATAAGGGAGTGATTGGCTCGCCTCATCGATGATCAGGGCCTGTGAGTAGCCCCGGAAGGCGGGAAGCACGCCTCTGAAGACGTCGAGAAAGACGACGATGAGGACGCGGACGGGGTGGAGGCCCCAGAGCATCGTGCCGAGCTGTATGGAGCATCTGGAGAGGATTAGTAGCGCAAGCTGGAAATTTCTGCGCGAGAGCGGACGGGGTGCGCCAGGGGGCAGGAGCCTGTCCGGAGGAACAGTTCTGGAGGCATGCCAGGCGCTGTAGAGGGAGTCCGGGAGCGGGAGGTCGTCGGAGGTGACGTCGTAGGGACGGGGTCGTTTTGTCGGTTGTACGCGCATCTGGCTGAGGAGGGAGCGGAGGAGGTCGAGGGTGAGCATGGCGCGGGGGAGACAATAACGCGGGAAGAGAGACTCGAGGGGCACAGAGGGGTTTATGAGACGGCGGGGAGGGTTCCATGTCAGGCCGCCCTTTTGTTATGAGCAGCCTTCCGCGCTGGGAGATCCGATTAAATCGTCAGACGACCGGGGGCGAAATGGGGAAAGGCAAGCGGACAGCCCACGGATCCTTGGGCTGAAAAACATCCATCCAGTGGGCACGGCGAGCGGGGATCCAGCGGGCGGGGCTGTGCAAGCCATAATGGCCATTGTCGCAGCACTGTCGCAGCACTGTCGCAGTCGTGTTCTGCGGGCATCTCCTGCACGATCCTGCAGGAGAGATCCTATCCGAGGCAAAGCAGACCGGGCGTGAGGCTGCTGTGCACTGCAGAGATGTTTCGAACATATACTCGCCGGCGCGACATATCTCCTCGCGGCCCTCGAAAAACATTTCTCCGAGGTCGCCATCGCCATCTCGGGCGAACAAAGAGCTTGCAATCCGGCAAACACGTCCCAGCACCCCCCTCCCTTTTACCTTCCCATATACGGCAGTGGCGCCCCCGCCACGTGTCTACCCGCCGCCGCAAAAATCAAAAAATCAGTCGGGCGGTCGACTCATTTGCCTTCGTCCTCGTCCTCGTCGCCGTCCCCGACGCGCACGCCCCCGCCCACATCCATCACGACCGCTCGCACGACGACCATGGACCACGCGACCCACGGCACACTTCTCACTGATAGCCTCAAGCGCCTCGAACTCAAAGAGGCCGTCCCGTCCTCGCTCGTCCAGCCCGACGGCGACCACGCCTCGCTGCCCTCGACGCCGGGCCACCACACGCGCTCGCCGCCCATCCACGAGGGCTACGGCTTCCGCCCCGCGTCCGGCGTGTCGACCCCCATCTCCCCCGCCGCTGCCGCGCCTGCACCCGCCCAAGCAGGCTCGAGCAGCCCGCTCCCCGACCCCAACGGCCTCGGCTGGCCCGGTAAGCCCGCCCCGCTCTACTCTTTCACGCACGCTGACCGCGTCGCCAGCCAAGTCGACCGTCTCGCGCCTGAACGCGACACCCGCCGAGCGCGCGGCGCGCGAAGAGAAGCTCGCCGACGCCGTGCGCACCATCCTCGAGTGCCTCGGCGAGGACCCAGACCGCGAGGGCCTCCTGCGCACGCCCGTGCGCTACGCGCAGGCCCTCATGTGGATGACCAAGGGCTACGAGGAACGCCTCGCAGGTGCCGCCTCCCTCGCTCCCCCGTGCGCTCCCCCGCGCTCACGCCCGTTCCGTTTTGCTTTTGCTTTTGCTTTATGTCGCTTGAACGGGTAACGCCCTGCCGCAGACATCATCAACGACGCCGTCTTTGCGGAGGACCACGACGAGATGGTCCTCGTGCGCGACATCGACATCTCCAGCCTGTGCGAGCACCACCTCGTCCCCTTCACCGGCAAGGTACGTCCGTCCGTCCCCGGTGTCCCCGGTCATCTCGCACCACGACCCGGTTCCGCCACGTAAACTCACGCCCCGCTCCCACCTGGCAGATCGCGATCGCATACATCCCGAACAAGCTCGTGCTCGGCCTCTCCAAGCTCGCGCGCATCGCAGAGACGTTCAGCCGCCGCCTTCAGGTGCAGGAGCGTCTCACGAAACAGATCGCCATCGCCGTGCAGGAGGCCATCAAGCCCCGCGGCGTCGCCGTCGTGATGGAGGCTACGTGAGCCTTCTCTTTCTCTCTCATCTCCCCCCGTCTCTCTCTCTCTCTCTGTCCCCCGTTTTCTGCCTCCTGCTACTCGTTGGCGTCCCCTGCTGACCACATACCCCGCACCCGCAGGCACCTCTGCATGACGATGCGCGGCGTGCAGAAGCCCGGGTCGGTCACGACGACGTCGTGCATGCTCGGCTGCTTCCGCACGCAGCAGAAGACCCGCGAGGAGTTCCTCACGCTCATCAAGGGCCGGTGAGCCCGCCCGGGCGCGTCACTCCCACGCCCACGCGGCGGCACGGCTCGTTCACGTCGACAGGTGCCCATCGTACACGTACTGACCCGCACATAATCGCGTTCCCATCCCATCCCGTCTCGTCACGTCCCATCACACCACTCATCACATCTTACTTGCATTTTTGGTCTTGCTTTCGCTTCTACTCTTGGTTTTGCGTGTTTTTCTTTTCTTTTCTTTCTTTCTTGGATCTCAACATCACCGCACGCGCACCGATCCAACTCGGCCCTGGTCCAACCCACTGTAGCACTACACGTCCCCTCATCGTCGCCCAATTCAACATTGCACACACACACACCCACGCCCACATGTCGTTAACGGTCCCGCGCGTTATGCCGCGGACCGCCCACTCAGTACTCGGTACTCACCGCTCACCGCTCACCATCTGCGTCTTATCGCTTATTGTCCCGCACGCCACACCCCCACCACGTTCGTTGGTCTGTTGTACACGTACACCCGGCTGCGCGGCGGCCACCGCCGCCGCCGTCGACACTGACATACTGTGTCCCACGCCCAGCTAACAATACAGAAATGACGTCCGTCGATTCGCGCCGCGCGTTGTGGCGGCAACTCAGGCAATCCAGAGTACAAAAGCGGACTGTGCAGAGAGACAGAGACAAACAGAGGCTCGAGAAGAGAGTTTAAACAAGGTGAGGTGTGAAATCGGCAGTGAGGATGGGGTCCTGGGCAATGATTCATGATCCATGGGGAACGGGGTTCGAGAAACGAGGCACGCAACGCGAGCCCGTCCGTGGCGTCGTGCGTACGTATTACGGTGTCTGTGCAGCGTGCACGCGCACTAGTCCTTGCGCCCTGAGCGCGTCTTGTCCGTGTCGATGGGCAGCACCTTCTTCGCGTACCCCTGCGACGACGACGCGGTCTGGTACCGGTTGCGGTTGATCCGCGGCCGCTTCGACGGCACCGCGCCCGAGTCGCCACCCAGCGCAGGGTCCCCGTTGTCGCGCTCTGTGTGTTGTGAAAACAGTATGTCAGTTCATACGCCACCATCTCTAAATGCAAACGGCGAGACGCACCTGACGAAGCTCGCTTCTTGCCCCCGTCGCGGTCATCGTCCTTGAGCGCGCCCACGTGCCCGCGCCCACGGTCGCCGCCCGGCGCACCCCCGCGGCTGGTGTGATACTCGACGCGCGCCTGTGCGATGGCGTTCAGGTTCAGCCCTTGGTAGATCGCGGGGTTCCGCGGGACGACCGTGATGCGCTGGCGCAGGCTCTTGATGGGCTGAGGCGGGTACGCCATGCCGGGTACCGCCGTCGGTATTATCGTCCCTGGCGGGTAAGCTTGCGGTTGCGGTTGCGTCTGAGGCTGCGTCTGAGGCTGCGACTGCGACTGCAATTGGGATTGGGATTCAGATTGCGGCTGAGACTGTGATTGAGGCTGAGGCTGAGACTGAGACTGAGGCTGAGGCTGCGACTGAGGTTGTAAGGGCAGCGTGCCAAGGGACGCGGGGTCGGCAAGCGACGTGCGCGAGCGCAAGTCCCGCACGTCGCCAGACGCCATCGCCCGCGGCGCCGAGGGCGTGCTCGGCGGAAGCGCCCGCGCGGACGAAGGGCCCTCTGGGACGCGTTTGTCTGCGATCTAGAAGGCACGAAGACGCGTGAGTACGGCGTTCTATTACACAGATCCGATGTCGTGGCGTGGGATGGGTGAGGCGGTGGGAAGACGAGCGGGTGGCGCACCTTTGTGTCGATGGAGAGGCCACCGCGGGGCTCGCTCTCGGGCGCGTCGCGCTCCTTGCGGCGCCTGTCTGACTCCCGTACGCGCTCGTGCTCCTTCTCAGAGCGGCGGTTCCGGTCCTCATGGTGGCCCTCCTTTCTCGAGACGCGTTTCGACGCGCGGTCAGACTGGATTTCGATACAAAGCGCGTCAGTGAGCGGTGAACAATATCATAAGCGAAGCAGACGCACGTCGTCATCGGCGGGCCTTCGCCTCTTGCCTAGAGAATCATCCTCCCTGCGTCTTGGGACGTCTGGCCTAGATGATAAGGGACGGTCATCGCCTTGTGGTGTCGATGCGCTTGACGGTGTCGTGTTCCTGCCCGTCGCGTCTCGCTCCTTACGGTCGCGCTCACGCTCACGGTCCTTATCGTCCCGGCGGTGGCGATCTCGGTCCCTGTCCCTGTCGCGCTCCCTGTCACGCTCACCACGGTCTCTGCCACCATCCCGCCCATGACTATCGCGCTCGCGGTCCCTACCGTCCCTATCACGCTCTCCACGCTCACGATCCCTGCCGTCCCTGTCGCGCTCACGGTCCCTGTCCCTCCCCCGCACTCGCTCACGGTCGCCGTGCCTATCTCTCCTGTCACGCTCCCGGTCGGACTCCTTCTCGCGGTCGCTCTCCCGTGCGCCGCGGCGCTCGTGGCCGTGGCTCTCGCGTCTGGACTCACGGGGATCGTGGCGGCTCTCGCGCTCCGACCGCTTGTCTTCGCGCTCGGGGTCATTCGTCGCCCCTCGTGATCGTCCGCCGCTTGCCCGGCTCTCCACGCTTGCATTCCTGGTTCCAGGTCGGCTTGGCGGTGAGGGTGAGCGACGACGGCCGGACGATATCGACGTCGGCGGATGAGATGTGCCACGGCCGTCTGTAGAAGAGCGTAGCTTGTCTTCAGGTCTATCTGGCCGAGTCTGCTTAGCCGTCTCCCGAAGCTCCTGTGCGGTAGATGTCTGGCTCGGCGCAGTCGGTGGAGGCATTTGAGGTTCTGAACGGCCCAGTCTGGAGTCACTGTTGATCCTGGGTGATTGTGGGAAGTCTCTGCCCTGAGAAGGCCGTGATAATGAAGACTGTCCAGGCGTAGGCGGACGTGACGAATGCGACTCGTTGAACTGCTGAGACAGGCTCCTCGGGATGGGTGGCAAACCGCTGCCGTGTGGGGGAGGTGGGAGTGAACCGACTGGCCCGGACGATATACGAGGTCCAGCCTGGTCGTCTCGCCTAGGACCAGTTGGCACGGTAGACGGGCGAGGTTGAGCAATAGGTGTGGGCGTGTCGACGTTCATAGGCTCGGCCTTTGCGCTGCTTTCTGTCCCGCCGTTGACCTTGGCGGGAGCGGGACTCCTTGTATCAGGTCTGATGCGTTTGATGACATCAGGACGTGGGATGCTGCACACGGTTGAGTATAACAGTTATGTTCAGTTGACACAGTACACACCTATCCATGGCAGCCTTGACCGCTTGTGCAGAGCTGGCCTTGTCTGCGGACGCAGGTGTCGTCCCATTGACATGAGACCTCGGTGCGGATGGCACGGGGGTCGCTGGAGCCGTGCTGGTTCTTCGCGCATCGGACTGCGAGATAGAAGGGCCTGATGTGCTGGGAAGAGCTGGAGTTCGTGGCTTCTCGGCAGGGACAGAAGCAGTAGAAGGCCTCGCTGCTGGCACAGGTGTTGCAGGCTGAGGCGACATATCAGCTCATGAACGACATTAGGCAGAGCCGTACACACCTTCGGCTTAGTCGGCAGAGCCCAGAGCGGCTCGCGTTTCTTGAGACCTGCTTGATACGACATACCGAGAATCTTCAGATCCGCACGCTCTTCCTCCTTCAGGAACTTCTCGATGACCGCGTCAACCTGCACACCAGCAGAGTCGTGCACCGAAGCTACGGGGAAGACAGGAAGGATTTCCTTCATCACTACAATAGCATTGTAGACGTGCATGAACTCCCCAGTCTCGATGCAGTCGATGAAAGACTGCAAATGCATGAATATACTACCAACATTGACTTACGGGAGAGTAGACCCACCTTCAACAATTTTCTATGCCATTTCTTCAGGACCATCTTCAAGTCTTTCCACTGCATGATATCGGCAATAGCCACGACCGGCTTGTTGACATAGCGCGTCATGAACCCTGACAGGTAAGTCACTTTGCCGCCGGTCTTGACACGGTTGTCCTGCATGAAAAGCTGCTCGTCTTCAGCCCATCTACCAAGATCCGTCAGGACTCCCAGCAAGAATCGGCCTGGAGGGCTTGTGTTAGCTGGACGCATGAAGAGACGTTGGTCAACTGCATACCGTAGTTACGGGCTTCGTATTCGCTGCAGGAGCATAACACCACTTGTACGTGTTCAGCGAGGAGCTGTTGCCATTAGCTCGCAAAGAAAGATAGCCATATCAAAGAATGTATCATACCTTGTCATAGATGTGTATCGTCGACCAGTTGGGGGTGCCCTGGGCGTGGATAACCTTGATGATTTGTGCACAGAAGTCAGCGTCCATAGGGGAAAGAAGTGCTCGAGGCTGGAGACAGTGCTCGATGATGGCGGCTGCAAGTGCCATGGCTTTGGGATCTGCATCATGGTGTTAGTGGATTGCATTACAACGACAAATCAAGACCTACTATGCGAAAACCAATGATTCTTCTCCTTAGCCAGACGCTTAATCGTGAAGGATCGAGAGGCTGTCTGTTCCTTCATCTCCTGGCCGAGTAATGTGATGAATGTGTTGAACCGCTCTCGTCGCTGGCGATGCTTCCCGGCCTCGAGTCGCTTCGTTCTGTCTGAAGAACGCTCGGCTGCCAGCCACAATCCATCCTCATGTCGACTCAGAGCCCGGAGCGTGTTGCTCTCTTCCTCGTACCTGCTGGTCGGAGGAGATAGATCGTACGTCGACAATTGCCAGAATGTGAGATAGAATGCCGGACTGGACAACCCGTTCAGACTTGGCCCTGGTATAGATAGAACCACACGCACCCAATAACTTCCATTGCGTTACTGGGAGCAATCGCCTTGACGTCGTCGAAGAGGGCGTATAGTTCTGGCACCCAAGGATTCTGTCATGCTTGGGTGAGCCTACTGTGTTCCTTTTTTCAGGCCTACTCACCTCTGGTGGTGCTGGGGCCGGAGGAGTTGTTTCGGAAGCAGGGCCGTCCATGGTGACATCCTCCGAGGATTTACTCTCCGGGACCTTTACCTCGCTCTCGACGGATGTGCTCGCCTCAGCAACGTTAGGGGACCCAATGCGGGATGCGGTAGATGCACTTGGTTCCCGTTTGGCGGTCAAAGCCGCTTTGAGACGCTTCTCGGCTTCTTCCGCAGCCTTCTTCTCCTTCTCTTGCAGTGACAAAGCTGCAGCCTATTGAAAACTCCGTCAGGAAATAGCATCATGGGAGGAATATGTAACCCACAAGTAGCCGATGATTCAGAAGAGGTCGATAAATCTGCATGCAGATGGGCGGAACAATGCCATACACCTGGTTGAGGTCCTTCAGTGAGGGCAGCACCTTGTTCGCGTAATCCTCTGCAGACACGATTGCCGGGGTAGACAGCAAGTCAAGATATTGCATAAGGACACCGTGCGTCTGACAAACGTGAATCAGTTGCATGCCCGCTTCAAAACCCAGACAACTCACTGTATCGAAAAGACTCGCCAACGATTTGATGTGTATATCGTGAGCTTGATACACACAGGATTGGCGCTGCTGGGCTATCTGGATCAGGAGCGGCAACGCTAGCCCCGTGCTAATCAGCGCTTCTCCCATCCTTTGCGGTCCCCGGAACCTGGCGACCTCTGGGTCAAGTCTCGCGCCGCGTGCGTCTGACGCAACAGCCTCTATCCTCAATACGGGACCGCCGGCCATGGCTGCTATCTGAGAGTCCCCTAGACTAGGCAGTGGTTCGATGCCGGCCATCTTCCAGATAAGCTCCCGAAGAACGATGATTTCGGTCGTCTGGCCACCGTGTAGCTGGTGGACGATATATTGGAGTAGATGCGTGAGATCGCCGTTGAAGCGACGGAAGAGCAGTCCAATGAATGCCGCAAGACCTGGGAAAGTGATGTGAGTAATGAACGTGCTGAAAAAGCAAAAGTGCATACTCTGCAGCCAGTCCGAAGTGTTAATCCCGTCGTCTTTGACACGATCCTTGTTAGGGTTCGCAAGTGCATCAAGTACAATATACAAGAGGACATCGAAACCCATCACAGTGACAGGCGTGAGCGACGGGATGATCACGTTCGACAGGTTATCGTACGCCATGACCTGGTTCACAACGTTCGAGAAAAAGATGTACGGGTTCGAATGAGCCAGCTTTGCAACTGTGCCCGACAAAGACTCTACAGTCTTGACGGAGAGTCGGCGCAGCACAGCCTTCGACTCTCGATCAGCCTGGATCTCGCGTACTCGAAGCTCGGGATGCGTCTTGTACAACGACCTCCACTCGCCATAGAAGCGCCAGCGTGTGTAGACGTCGAACATCTTGATGATGTTCCAGATTTCCACTGTACACACCGCGTTTGCTTGGGTGAGGCAGAGTGCAGGAAGCAAGTAGCGCCGCACGACCATGGTCCAGAACTTCCGGACGGGGTGGTCTTTATCCGCAACCATACTCGCCTTCTTAGTCTCAGGGTCGATGATCTGCTGAGAGTGAGATCAAGTAAAGACTGTAATCAAGTAAATGAAATATAAACTCACAATCGTGTTGATGTGTGGACGACCAGTACGAATGAACTTGGTCATGAATGCGTGGTCACGTGAGATCTGTGGACCAATGAACCTCATCAGTGGCTCTACAACGTCAATCAAGTCGTCCGTGGTCGAGCATTTAGGGATAAACTGGGTCCATTCCGGGAAGAAGAACACGAAGTTGATGGCGCTCGTCGAAGGAGGCGTTGGCGCAGTGAGCGTGATATGTGGCTTGCGTTCTGGCGGTGGCACGAGACCCGACGAACCAAATCGTGGTTTCGGCTTCGCGAAGCTGACCATTGTATCCTTCTTGAATATTACTGTCGACTCGTAGAGGACGCTGATGGAATGATCAAGAATGCGAATCATCAGGTCTGACAACTCCGGGAAGGCATCGACCATCCATGGCCATTTGGACATCATTGCAATAGCCGGACGCAGTGCGCCGACGGAGAGCAGTGCGTGGAGTAGACCGAGTCTTTGATTTGGCATCTCTTTCTTTGCCTCGGGTTTCTTCGCTTCTGCGGGCGTAGCATGGCGTGTCTTGCTACTGCCGTAGCTACCGCTCGACTCCAAAGGAGCTGCCATTGCTAGCGCGCTGGATTTTGCGCCCGATATCCGCGTGTTGGTAGACGCGATATACTTATCGTGCAGCCCAGCCATCTCGTCGTCAGCTGGTGTGATCTGCGCAAGTAATATGTGGGTTATTGTTACATAACAAATATTTGAGAGAACATACATGTGGCAGGAGGTCTTCAACCGTGAGGAATCCTTCCCGAATCAGAAGCGCCGCCATAAGGTAGAGACTCCTCGGGGTATGCTCCGCGGTATCAGGCAACTGAGAATACGTTTAATACGGGATTGCAAAGACGAGCGCCTTGACGCACTTGGTAGTATACGAATTTGTACCCGACGACTTGCGCAAGGGTTCGGCAATTGTTGATGTCCATCTGTACTGGCGGTGGTGGCGCACGCGGTGGCTTGCCCGACGCTCTCTCCGCTAGCTTCAGCACTCCATCGAGATCCTGTCCTCGGTACATGTTCTCCTTTGGTTCAAGGGCCAAATGGTCCTCGATGGGAGTTGGCGCCCAAGGTGAACACGATAACAATGCGAGGAAGAACGCATAGTGAGAGGCGACGTGAGTTGAGAAGACGTCTAGAATGATATCCAGAGTGCGGTTAGGGTCGACGTCAAAGTAGCCGATCAGCCCTACTATACGCTCCCAAGCCGGACGAGCCCGAGCCTCGATCGCTGAAGCTGTTTCGACAGGGAGTCCACTTGCAGGAGAGTTTGCAGGACCAAGACTGCTCGTCAGCTCCGTAGTGAGCTTACTGAAGCCTTCGGACTGCTCTCGAAGCAGGTTAACTTTGTTCTGCTTAAAGCTAGAAAGGAGAGTTGAGTAGCGCCACAAGGCATAACAATGAGACGTACAACAAAGCCGTCCTTGTGCGGATCTCTCTTCTGTCGAAGCCCTGTTGGTCAGCAATAAGACCCGCAAATCTATTTATCGTCGAGTCCAGCCGTTCCCTGCAAAGGTTTGGCTCAAGGATGCCGCTAGTCTACGGATATGAAGGGTGCACTCGTAAGGATGCACAAAGTAACACAATACAGTGGCACTCACTACAAGTTCTCTCACAATTCCACCAAACGTTTTCCTGTCCGTTTGGCAAATCTTCTTAGCTTCTATCGTCTTGTCAAGGAAGGCAGTAGGATCCTCTCCCTCCGGGATCAGTGGTGGCTTGCCACTTTTTATGGGGCTCAATATAGTATCGACGTCGTGGTTGATATCGTCAACAACAAGGTCCGCTCCCCATATTGCCTCGACTAATATCTCTCCAAATACGACTGCGTTGGAGGATTTCGTGGAGGAAGGGGACGGGAGGTGCTCCAGCACGGACTTGATGAAAGTGACGATGGCCTGCGGCGCGAGGGGATGCTTCGGCGGGTAAGTGACCAGCGTCGCCCCGAGCAGAGTCTGATACACAGCCTGCAGGAGGTCGTACGCCGCCGGGTCCGAGGGGTTGCAATGTGGCACGGCGAGCATATTGCGGCTGTTGGTTTCCGCCAGGCGTGTGCCAGTGTGGCATGTGAGTAGCGGGTCGGCCGGATGTGGCGGGGCACGCACCATTGTTCCTCGCCGCCGTTGTCCCATGTGGCGATGCAGTTCAGTACTGTTTGGACGACGTCCATCGTGCTCGGCGTTGACCAGCGAGAGGGGCGGCCGTCGAGCAAGATGAGAGTCGCGATGCAGGTCGATGCGCGTCAAAAAGGACGCACGCTCCCGAAAGGACGCGCAGGGATTACGTAACGCATCATTAGACGCGAGCGCGTCGATGTGCCACCGCCGCTTGCGACTCGCGAGAGACGCGACTACCGTCCGAGTCACGGTCCTGGTCAAGCTCAGTCTAGCAGCTTTCATGGCCTACGTTGTATGCTGCTCAGGGTATCAACGTATATTCCAGCTTAACGGTACGCACCGAAGCTTTTTTCAATATTTATCAAGAAGGCGTGCTTTGTGGACGGTCCAGTGCCTACAGAAGAAACGTGTCAGCCTGCTGTGTAACATTCTGTCTTTCCTTAGTCTTTATCTCCTACTAACCGCACATGAAGAGATCTGTGCAAGAGGGTCGAAACGTGCGTTCTGAGTCTTGGCTAGCCATTTCTCAGCATGACTCGGCCTTTCTCTATGGCAAAATTCATCACTTCACGGACGCGAAGAGTCGCAAAGCCTCCTTATCACCCTCCGTATATTGCGACACAAGATTTCCCTGCCTTACGCCGTACCCTAGTGAGTAAAACGTGATGGTCGTCCTGACGTCTACTGCGCTCCAAATGGCTGCTGACCCTGATTCTCAGGAGGTTATTCATTGCACGTCCTTCCGGGGGCGGGAAACGCACGCGATGATCGCCCTGTACGCATCCGCCGCGTCTGTTACGAATGTGCACCCTCAAAGTCTCGGCGAACTCAGCCACCAAGGCCCAAGCCGCGGCGCAACGAGCACACGGAGTGTGCTCTTAAGCTTCTCTATAACGGCATGGCGATCCCGCCATCAAGACCCACTCTCGCACAAGCCCTGATGTCCCTGGGATGAGCCTTAAACATCGATTGAATAAGCAAACGAGCATCGTGTCAGGAATTTACCACAATGTTGATCACAGCCTTCAGGCGTCCCGACGCGTACGTATAGGAGGATATAAAGCCCTACGAATGTGCCTGTGGTCCAGTCGAGCCCTCCGCGGTGACCTCCCACATTCGTTTGCCCTTCAGCACAACTTCTACAGATGTTCTCTCTTGCGGTAAACGCAATTCTTCTCGGTCTATGTGCCAGGGCCTTGGCCGTGCCCGTCGTGGAAGTCGGCTTCAATGACGACACCATCGCCAAGGTCGAGGCCGACATGTTGCAGATTGCTACCCACAGGTATGTCGCGTCATCTGTCGGCGTGCGTGGCGACTATAACTGTAACTAATATATCTACCTCCAGCTGGGAGCTAGGCACAGCATGCGAAGCTCTGACGGAGCTGGAATCCCCTGCCTTGTCCGTCTTCAGCCCAGGTTCGATCCCGCCTCCAAGCCATCTTACCGCAGCGGATGGAAACGCCACCGCAATGCTCGCGATTGCCACCAAGTACGTCCCCTGACTTTACAAACTGGACGACATAACTGACGTTTTTCACTGTTCGACGAGTACAGTGTCGTCAGGAACAAACCAAATGACTCCTTACCCCTCATTGACGGCGACGGTGCTGTGGGCGATCCAGCGAGTACGCAGATTATCGCTGACGAGGAGACTGCAACGGCGGCTGACTCTCTTTGCAGGTCTTGGTGTTGCTGTCATCGTTGCAAACTGGACGCGTGAGGACAAGAGCGACCAATCGTTCGACACTGCGGCGGCGGGACAGCTGGAATATCTTACAACTGTCGCCCCTCAAACACCTGACGGTGCCATCTCCCATCGCTCCGAGCAAGTCCAACTGTGGTATGTTCTTAAATTCTCCAGGCCTGTAATCATGCTGAATGAATTAACAGGGCCGACTTTGTGTACATGGCACCTCCTTTCATTGCGTTCTACGGAGCTGTGAAAGGAGAACCGCAATACCTGCAGCTTGCGTATGACCAGTGCCGCTTGTACAGGCAATACCTGCGCGATGATAGCGGTTTGTGGCAGCACATCTTGCTCGGCAGCTTCAGCGACACCAGACATTGGGGCACTGGTAAGTTGTTTCCTGGGAACTTTACCGGCTTGTTACTGATTACTTTTGCAAAGGCAACGCCTGGGCAGCAGCTGGGATGTTCAGAGTTCTGGAGACAATTATACACTCGGACCAAGCATCTAATTTCGAATCGCAGCAAGCTGACCTCACGTCATGGATCAACGAGATTATCTCGACCTCATGGTCGTTCCAAGTACGTCGCCTCCTTTTCATATATACTTTTAGACATGACAACTTACCGGTATGCCTCCGACTACAGCACCCGAACGGCACACTCTTCAACGTCATAGACGATCCCACGACTTTCGCCGACTCGTCCTCGACTGCGTTACTGGCCGCTGTGACGTATCGCTACGCGGCACTGACTGGGGACGCTTCTCTTATCCCAGCGGCGAACCGCGCTCTGACTGTGATTCGCGAGAGTGTCGACGACGACGGCTGGTTGCACCAGACAGTCGACCCCGAGACGTTCGACACCCCTTCGCTCCCAGGACAGTTCAGTCCCGAGGGCCAAGCTTTCGTCCTGCTGCTGCATTCTGCGTGGCGGGACTATGTGTCGTCTGAAACTTCCTCGGCTTGATCATCTTTGAGATGATGTTTTTCGTGACGGATGCTTTGGAAAGAAACATCCGGTGTCTCTTTCTAATTTTGTCCACTAGGTCTCTAGTGCGCACTTTCCTTACTGCTCTTTGGGTTCAGGTATTGCACTCATTATCGCTATTGTTATTCTGTGGAGGGGGAGAGTGTGTGTAAACACATGCTCTAGGAGTTCTGAGTGGGGAAGTCTCGTTGTGTCTGGATGACGAGGATCTGTTCTAGTATCTGCTTCTCGAATGTCGAACCCCTTCGATACCCTAAAAACAGCATTCTCCGACCAATGGGCACGGCGTAATTGCTGACAAAAGTTGGCATCAGATGAAGGCCAAGAGACTCTGAGCGTGTTCTACAGCGTTGCTTTCCATGACCGCGTATAAGTCTGCACAGGAGCAAGCAGAATCTGCAGTCTTGTGGCGACGAAAACATACACAAAAAATGTGCTAAAGTCGCCGTGTGAGGGGATCGACATGCCAGCGGGGGAGCGCGCAGGTTTTTAGCGTGGGATTCGCGCGCGTCTAACCCATGTAAGCACGCGGAGACGCCGGGAGTGTGTGCGAGCCCTTCTTGATGCCGTCCCAGCGCGAGTGAACGTTGGACTCGCCCGCCGTCGTCGCCCCCTCGCACTCCTTTACCCACCGTCCCCGGGGTCGTCGCCCGTCGCCACAGCAGCCCGCCGCCGCTTAGCTATGATGCTCGTCATGCTCGCCATCTCGCTCTTCGTCGCCCTCCTGCTCTGCTCGCTGATGTTCCCCTCGATATGGATCCCAGTCACGGGAGACGACTTTCTTGACGCGCACGAGGCCGGCTTGTCCCTCGTTTCTCTCCGTGAGTGTCTACTGAGATGATGCGCTGAATGCTGTATAGTCGCTGAGACGCGCGGTGAGCAGGCAATCCTGTACGAGAGACTGGTCCCCCGATCTGCATGGCAAAGCTCATTATGATGAGGCACTCGGTACGTCCCTACCCCTCGCCAATACCCCCAGTCTATCGCCCATCCTTATCCAACCCCTCTGCAGATTACGCAAGGTCACCAGAAGCGGCGGTGCTCTCGCCAAGTGGTCTACACTTTCCCCACAGCATCAGCCCGTTCCACACGCAACACCTGGCGATTAGGACGCGGACATGCAAAGCCATATCATTATTGAACCATCTTACCCTATCTTCCTCCGCTCGATATAACATTAACCAGTATTCGTACAAGCGTGCGTCCCACCCCGCGATGGCGACGCTTTTTGGGTTTTTCGGTGTACGGTGTTGGCGGTGGATGTCGGACGATAATGACGGTGATGATACTACTCCCTACGGATTCTACGCTACGCTGCATGGCCTATTACGACGTTGTTTGATTATACCCAGATCTATAATACCTTGGCTACGTCTTGCTTAACCATTCATGCATCCTTCCATCGTCTGAGCGGCAGCGACATGCCATGTCTACAACTCTGTGCGACCTCATCGGGACTGATCAGATAGCTGGAAACCCAACCTCCGAGAGCGTTCCAAGCATCTACCGGGGACCTGAGCATCGCAGCGTCCGCTTTTCCGTTCCGAAGCCGCGCTTTATTGGTCTTAACACAGCAGGTGAGATGTCACTGGACCATGCCCCTCGTCGAACACGACCTTCTGCTCGATATGCGAGTGAAATATATCTTCGGGTACCTGTCTCAGGCACTCTAAGTAGTATGTTATCAGCGAAGCCCCACTCGCCACACGAGATACAGCACACCTTTTGTTATCAGTACTGGTGCGCGCCTATGAATAGTACGCATCCTCATCCTCATCTTCCTCCTCTGGCTCTTCCGCCTCCTGCCCGTCCCCGTATGCAAAGTGTCCTACCTCCCTTCTTTCACGCAGCTTCTCTGGGCGATGCGCCTCGACCTTCACCACAAGCCTCCAAGGAATTTGCACGAGCCCCACGAACCGCCCATCGGGGTTCGCATACGAGCGTACCGCGAACTCGTCCGTGTTCACGAGCAATATGTTCAACAGCTTGTCTGTCCCCGCAAACGTCCCAAGGAAGACTCGCCCGTCTAGGATCGTCACCCGTAGTGTCTGCCGCAGCAGCGCGCGCATCGCGTTTACCGCGGGCGTGGTCGTAGCGATCTGCGGCTGTGGTGCCGCGAGCTCGTCGTCGACGCCCATGCTGGGAGGTCGTGGGTCCTGGATCTCTAGCGAAGCAACTTGGGCAGAGAGCGATGTGCTTGTGGACCTCGTAGTTGCGGACATGACGGACGAGGTACGAAATGGTATATCGCGGTTGCGGTCAAGAAGCAAGGAGAACGTGTAGACCCAAGGACGCGGTACGCGTCAATTAACGTGCGATCGGCGAGGCACGCGGCGACAACGCTCGCAGTTTATCAACAAGTAGGTAGTTACATGAGGCCGAACAACATATGTGCATAGAGCCTATTAGACAGTGCCAGATTTCGGGCTACATAGTGGGTACATACAGAGAGTCAGAGTACGGATACAACGCGATTACGATGAGTGTTCCATATACATTCGCATACCGACTGCGACAAGACGCGAGAGATCATAGAATGCAGGCACGTTCCAAGATAGAGAGATATGGGCATGAGCGACCAAATGACTGAAAACCGCAATTCCAGAAGACGGACGATATTCCAGGTTGAGGGATGAGATCTAAGAGACTACTTAGCGAACTTGCCACGCCTGCTCAGCGCGGACGACGACAGTGCGCTCTGAGTCTTTCCGAGAGATGCACCGCGGCGCGTGCTGGACCCTGCCTGCGGCTGAGGAGCCTCCATTGCCTTACCCAGACGACGACCCGTGATCGAGCCGCCGCCAGCTTTCACGCCAGTCTTGGACGATGACGACGACTTCGACTGCACCAGGCTCGTCACTGCAGCGGACCCGCGCCCGGTACCGGCGTTCCGGGAGCCGCCCTCGCTGCGTGCCCACCGCTGTTCTCGCGCGACGTCCTGTGCGCTGCCTCCCCGCGAGGCGCGCTGAAAATCCGTGAGTATGAGCGCAGCAATGTCTGTGACGCGTTGACGTACCGCCATTTCCCATATTTCCATGCCGTGTGCCTGCCCGGCACGCGGTGCATGCTTCGTTGTGGTGGATATCTCTTTGATCTGAACGTCGTCGTCCAGAACGTCCATATCGTCGTTGTCTACCCATGAGATATCCTCAGGATCGATCGTGGGGATAGCCTTGGTATCCTGCGAAGATATTTAGTACGTGTCTGCAGATATACGAAAGACTTCTGACCTTGTGGCGAATAGCGTCTCTCAGCTCCTCCCGGAGGGCCGCAGCTGACACACTCTCCCGTGGCTCATCATCGTCTTCGTCTTCGTCCTCGTCCATGTCAGCTTCATCGTTACCAAGCGGCAACGAGGTGAAGTCGTCCTCTTGCATGTAGCTAAACTCGTCGTTGTCGTCCTCCAAATCTGTCCGATAGGCTTGCACAAACGGCTTGGTCTCGACGTGCTTCTCTGCAAAGCAAACATGAAAATCGTTGTCAGAAAAAGAACAAGATGCTCACCGAGGTCATCCAGCGTGTCCCCATCGATCTTACGCTTCTTGCGCATCTTTTCGCGGCGTCGCTTCGCGCTGGGGTCGTCGTTGTCACTACCATCGTTCTCGCTGTCTGAACTATTGAAATCGAGCCCACGCTCCCGTCGCCTCCTGCGCATTTTACCCTCGGTTGCATCCACTGCTCGCTTATGGGCCTGTGCATCGTCTGCCGCTTGGTGTTCCCTGCGATCGATGTTGAGTATGTATACCCTGTGCAAACCTTGACAGAACGCTTACTTGACTTTCTCCATGACCGCGTCCTCGTTCAGAGTATCCGCATCCATCGTCCTATCGTCCATCAGCTCCTGCAAAACACCGTCCTGGTCTTCCCCGTCCGCCTCCTCATCGTCGTCCTTCTTGCTGGGCCCAAAACCGAACACGTGCTCCTCGTCGGATTCGACCGCCTCGCCCTCGATGAACTCTGACTTGTCTAGTTTCTTCTTAGGCTTGTGCAGCGGCAGCGCCTTTAGAGGCTTTGCCCCAAGAACATCGAAAGCGTTGCGCGCGCGGCCCTTGCCCTTGCCCCCCTGTGGACTCGGCGACGGACTGGAGTCCCGACCGCTTCCGTCCTCCGGCGTGATCGCCCGCTTCATGATACGACCGCGTACGGGCATCTCAGACTGCGGCATCTCGTCCTCGTCGTCGCCTGGCATCACGAAAGGTGTCACCTCTACTGGCAGAGGTGCGAGTGGCGCCCTCTTGGTCCATGGGGTCTCCTTACGCGCAGAGTCCGGTTTGTTCTGCGTGTAGAAGCTGGATACAAGCAGATTGAAGAAGATGCTGGCGAGGGATGTTACGTATGCACTTACCCGTGATTGTTTATGTACATCTTCTGGGCTTTGCTGGAGTCAGGCACGAGGGCCGCGCCGACAACGACCTCTTGTTGTTTCTCGAAGAGTTCGTCCGCTTTGCCCAACAATTCTTCGTTCAGTGTGAGCTGAGCTCGCTGTTCATCCACTGACAAGACCATGGTGCCCATTGCAGGTTGCCTCAGTTTACCCAGTTTGCCCGATTTTCCATCCTGGTCCATGCGAGTAAGTATAGCATCATCGTCAAAGAAAGCGCTTACCACAGGTGTAGCAAACTGCGAGAATCCTCGCTCTTGAAGCCCTTTCGGCGCCGCGAATATGTTGCCTTGTGGCTTCTCGTCATCGAATTGAGAAAACCCAAGGCCACCGCTTCCAGGTAGAATGACAGCAGCGGGCTCTAGCGAAGACGAAGCAGCACCAGGAGTTTGGAAGGGATTCGCACCTGTTTTGGCGGCGGGCGCAGAAAATCCGTCGCCGAAGAATCCATCTAGGCCGCCACCCAGTGTTAGCGGGCGCGGTGTCGCAAAGCCCTGTAGGGGTTTGGGAGTTGTATGGCGCGAGGCGCGCGGCGGTGACGACGAAAAGCCAACTACATTCGGTTTCGGAGGGCCAAAAGGATCGTCCTCGTCATCCTCGTCCTCACGAGGGATCTCTTGCAAGGGCGAACGCACACCAGGCAACCTGTTGCTCTCGCGCGAGCGGACGTCTGGAGAAAGAAGTGCCGATGGGCCCCGCCTGAGCAGCCTGAACCCGATATCCGATGGTGAACTGGGTTGCTGCGAGATGACCGTGTTCTCCTTGTCCTCACCGCAGTCAAACTTGAGGAGCTCGTTGTTCTCCTTATCCGTCCCTTCCTCAAAGCGGTCTGTGTCCTCTGCAGAAGAGAGTGAGGGGCGATGTTCGAAGTCTGGCATTTGGGCGTCCTCATCCTCGAATTCTTCCTCCTCGACGTCTCTAGAGGGTTGGGGCGAATTTGGTTGGGATGAATTCGGCACAAGGATTCGTCCCTGGCTAGCGACTCGAGCTGGAGGCAGTCTCTTGACTAAGTTATCCTCCTCGTCCGAATCGACAATGACGCGTGACGGCCCTGTGTGCCTGTGAGACGCTGGCAGTACGTTTTCGTCGTTTTCGTCGTCGTCATCTTCGTCCTCTCCTTGATCCTGAGTGGTAGCCGGCTCTTCAGCTGAAACGGATCCTCCGTCTTCCTCATCTTCCTCCTGCTCCGGTACATACTCGCCATCCTCTTCGTCGTCCTCTTCGTCGTCCTGTCCGGCCTCTCGTTTCTCCGCATTTCTATATGCACGGTCAACATACTCCTCGAGCGCCTGTCTCTTCCTAGCCTCGGTCTCATCTTCTCGCTGGACTGTTTCGCGCCACTGGTCACCCGGCAACGCATTCCTCTCTCCTCGATAAAATTCATATTCCTTCTGCCTCGTGATCTGGCGACTTTGTTCGTTGGCAGACTGCAGAAGTGCGCGGTTCAGCTCCCGCGCGTTCACGCCTGCACGCGACTTCCCGCCTCTTGACGGTTTCGGCCCCGTGTTGGTGCGTGTAATGAACCCCGAGGATGCGGCATCCCTCATATGCTGCATTCGCGATTCGTTTCTCGCGAAGGGATCGTCGGCCTGCCCTGAATCGCCTCTAGTGGTGACCGGGTTCTTCACTTTCGCGTATGTGCGCTGTAGCATATGCCCTCGGCTTTCTCGCGGCTTATTCGCTTGTCTTGCGCGAGTCTCCTCCCTAACCCGCTCGTGAGCATCGTCCGCCACGACGTCCAGATCGCTGTCGTCCTTGTCTGACTCGTGTCGCGTAGCCTTCTCGCGCTCAATCTTTTCGAGAGCGGCAGCCTTCCATTCGGCCAATGCACGCTTGCGCTCCGCGTCGCTGCGTTTACGCTGGTCTTCCTCGATAATGTCTGCGGTCGTAGGTAGCTCTTCCTCCGAGCTATCGTCTGCGTGGGAAGGGTCATCCCTGAAGGACGGTGTGGGGTGTGCAGACTTCCTACGGGCGGCAGGCGCAGTCCTGTCGTCCGGTCTGTACAGCGGATTGTCCGCGTCATCAAATCCTGCAGGCGTTGTCGTACGAGATCGTTCAGCAGTGGTGGATCGCCCACTACCAAGTCCTGTGCTACCCGCACGGCTAGTGGACGCAGTTGGGACACCAAGGGTCGAGTGTGCTATGGGCTTACGACGCGGATTAGGTATCCTCTCCATAATCAACGGATTGGTTCCAACTAGCGTGAACTTTTTCTGGGGTGGTTGAGGGGTGATTGGACTAGATTTAGCTTTTGTGCTGGAAGCTTGAGGTCTGGATATGATGATATAACGGGTAAGTTACGAAAGTCATCATGATTGAAACACGTACTTGATTGTCCCCAACATTGCAGTCACCTTCAGAGGTTTAGTAGTGGCCTTTAGCTGCGCAGACTGCTCTGCTTTGAGTCGGGTGGTTGCCTTCTCGGCTTCCAGCTGCTCTTTCTTCGAGAGTTTCTGTTAGATGCATTTGGGCCATGAATTCGACACAAATACCACAGCCATTTCGGCCGCACGCGAAACAGAGTATGGGGTGGAGAAGAAGAGCGTTGGGCACAACAATCATATCGGAGAGGCGTGCCGTAAGCGAAAACAGTACGAGAGAGCTCGGGGTCAATAACAGCGATAATATTCCTGCAATCAATCGGGGACGCACCTTCTTTCTACGACTTTGGCCACGAGTTCCGCCTTCTCCAGGAGACCCCGGTTCACCACCGCTTCCGGCATCTTCCTCATTATCCCGTCCTTTTTCTCTGTTCGCATTATCTGCCTTTGTCTTCCCTTTGTCCTTGGCTGTCGGCACCTTTCCGACAAATCTTGGAGGAGGTACGAAACTATCCACCACTACCGCCCTCTTGGGAGGCATCTCTTGAGAAGACGGCGGTGTCTGGGATGGTCTTGCTTGTGGACTGTTGATGTGGTGTAACTTGTCTGGAGAGGTCTCGGCGGACGCGCTGGTTTCGCGTCCAGTGGCTCGAGCGCGTACGCGCGCCCTCCTTCCTTTGTCTTCTGCTGCTCCGGAATCTGAACTTGAATCTGAGTCGAAGACAGTGCGCCTCCTGCGCACGCGACGGGTTAAGGGACTCGGGCTCCGTGCGTGTGAGCGGCCCGAAGTGGTAACGTCCTCACGCTTGTCTGGTTCATCGTCCGGTTGTGATTCTACACTGAAAGCTGCAGACTTGTACCTTCTTGTGCGAGCTTTCGACGGACCAGCATCAGGGCTACTAGTGGGCGATGTCCTAGACATATCGTTGGTGGTAAGTCTCGAACGCGTTTTAGACGGCGAAGAGATGTGTTCCGGTTCGAACAGCTCGGGAGGATCCGAAATTGTATTCCTGGAAACCTCTTCGCGATCGATCTGAGTAAGTTTGAGCGCGAGCTCACCGGGAGGAGGTGCACCCTCGAGGTCGTCGTCGTTATCTATGTCTTGCAAACGTTTCTTCCATCCAAACATGAACTCCCCCTCGTCGTCACGCACCATTGACGAGTCCAGTAAAGGTTCATTATCGCTCGAGTCCGGGGGAATGCTGCCACCAGGGCTTTCTGGGATAGAGTCGTGAGACGCGTCGCCGTTGGAGGAGGTGGCGAAGGAGGTATCGTGGGCATCGTCGTAGTCTTGTTCTGGCTCTGGTTCTACCTTACGCGGCTTGCCATACGTCCTGGCCGCCCGTTTTATCGCAGGCGACGCGTCTACGCCGTTCATCGCTATGGTGGGCAGCGAAGAGAGGTGTTGGAAAGACGCCGAGAGCAAGTGGGACGAAAGAGACCACGGAGAGACAAGCGGATAGGACCAGGGAGACCACCCCTGGGTCCGGCTCGCCACGGCAGGCGCTCACGGCTCTTGCCGGATATGGGAAAAGAAACGCGTCAGTCACAGGTTGGTCACAGTTATTTATTGTCACGGACGCGTCCATTAAATGTCACGTGTGCGTGTCGGGCGCTGAACATCGCATCAAGTAGAAAACACAATTTCGCACCGAATCTATGACAATTCGAACCTCATGATGTCTGAGATACATGCCACAAAATAGTTCAATATATATATGAGCTAGCTTGATCAAAATTCCCTAGGTGATCGTTGGATTGCACAAACAGTATGATCTCGAGCCGTGCATACCGTTGCCGTCGCGTTCTTAAAAAAGGCTCGTCCACACCGCGGAACATCTGCGAGCGTCTTGGGCAAGCAGCAGGGTAGTGCCAGACCAACACATGCAACTATTACTCATCGTCTTCGATTGAACCTTAGAGCATCCGACTCATGCCGGTGTATGAGCTCTGAATCTTGTAAGGGACCCTTTCGGCAGCGAGTTTTAGTGCACTAGTATGTCGTTGATAGTATTGCGAAGCCGAGAGATCATACAATCGACCCGAAGAGTACTGTAATTATGATGAAGGAATTGGTTGGATCGCGTGTGTTGCATAACTTGATCTAATATATCGGGGCAAGCCGTAAAATTGACAAGAAGAGCTTTGGGTGCCGATACGGCCATAGCAATAGTACTGCCAGAGGTTTGAACGGTGAACAGAGTCCCATAGAAGTCCTTCGAAGTGGGAGGTGAGAACGAGGTAGAGATGTGACTAGGCGCCCGACGCTTATATGAGAAATGATGAAATTCCCTTTTTTGGACGAACTGTACAGTACCTCAGCCACAGCCGCGCGCATGCCGGAATAGGAATACTATCGCCTGCACACCTCCCGACCCCCTCAAGATCCCTCAAGATGAGGTACGTATGCTGCTGTACTGCACGAAATATGGCAAATCTGACGTTACTGCTTTAGTCACCGTAAGGTACGGTAGAAATGTCCAAGTCCGCACTTTAGAGGAGGAAAACTAAATCTGCCAATTTCTCAACTAGTACGAAGCTCCCCGCCACGGTAACCTTGGATTCTTGCCCCGCAAGCGTGCGGCGCGCCACCGTGGAAAGGTTAAGGCTTTCCCCAAGGTAGGAATGGCCTCAATGCGTCATTGGAATGGGATGAGGTGCTGAAGGAAAGGTCTTGTAGGATGACCCCAAGAAGCCCGTCCACTTGACTGCTGTCATGGGCTACAAGGCCGGTATGACTCACGTCGTTCGTGACCTTGACCGTCCGGGATCCAGTGCGTATCGTCGCCTCTGCGTTCGTTTCAACTCCTAATAATTCGCGATATGCAGAGATGCACAAGCGTGAGGTCGTGGAGGCAGTCACTATTATCGAGACACCACCAATGATGGTTGTTGGTGTTGTTGGCTACGTTGAGACTCCCCGCGGTCTCCGCACCCTCACCACCGTCTGGGCGTCCCACCTTTCCGACGAGGTCAAGCGCCGGTTCTACAAGAACTGGTACCGCTCGAAGAAGAAGGCCTTCACCCGCTACGCCAAGAAGCACTCTGAGGATGGCGGCAAGAGCGTTGCCCGTGAGCTCGAGCGCATCCGCAAGTACTGCACTGTCGTCCGTGTCCTCGCACACACCCAGATCCGCAAGACCGGTCTCAGCCAGAAGAAGGCGCACCTCATGGAGATCCAGGTCAACGGTGGCTCTATTGCGGACAAGGTCGAGTTCGCGCACGGACTCTTCGAGAAGCCGATCCCTGTCACCACCGTCTTCGAGCAGGACGAAGTAGTCGATGTCATTGCTGTTACCAAGGGTCACGGTTTCGAGGGTGTTACCCACAGGTGGGGTACCAAGAAGCTGCCTCGCAAGACGCACAAAGGTCTCCGCAAGGTCGCTTGTATCGGTGCATGGCACCCTTCGAAGGTCATGTTCTCTGTTGCTCGTGCCGGTCAAAGTACGTGCATTTCACGACGTGATATGGGAGAAGAGCTCAGCGTTGTCATTTAACAGACGGTTACCACCACCGTACCGAGCTCAACAAGAAGATCTACCGCATCGGTGGTGGCGAGGATGAGGGCAATGCGTCGACCGAGTCCGATATCACGAAGAAGACCATCACCCCTATGGGTGGCTTCCCCCACTACGGTATCGTCAAGAACGACTACCTCATGCTCAAGGGATCCATCCCCGGAACCAAGAAGCGTGTCATCACCATCCGCAAGTCGCTCATGGTCCACACTTCCCGTGCTCACCTCGAGAAGGTTCAGCTCAAGTTCATCGATACGTCGTCGAAGTTCGGCGTAAGTAGCGCCTGTAGTCCATACTCCAAAGATCCTGAACTAATCGTACCTTTGTACTCTCACAGCACGGCGCATTCCAGACGTTCGAAGAAAAGGCTGCGTTCCTGGGAACGCTCAAGGCCCGGGCATGATTTCCTCTCCCTCTTTCTGCTATCTTTCTACCTCTACGTCGTTAGGCATCATGTTTTCCTATATACTCCTGCTATGCATCGTACTGCCAATGCCATTCGTCGTTTTCGGTAGCTGTAACATTACCATCCACGTTGTGTGCTCGAGTGAAACCTGGAGAAATGCTGTCAAGCGGCCGGCTTCAGTCCTGCCATCCGCGCACCCAATGGGAGCGCGCCAAAATGTTTTCAAGCGCTGAGGCTCGTTCGCCGAGAGTCGCTTGTTCGTCCGAGGCTTGCACAGAACCTCAGCAACCTCACGGACGCGTCTTACACGCCTCCCCCTCCCTGTGCGCATTCGGTGCACTCGCGGTGAATACATCTCTCTGGGATTGTTAGAACATACCAAGATGCTCAAACTCTATGTTATTACTTAGGATGGTGACTGCGTGTCTCATTGATGCTGAGAGTGTCCTCTCTGGGCCTCAAATGTTACTGCCGCACGTCGCGTCCTACCGCTTCGCAGCAATGGCGTACGATGACATCGAAACCCAGCTTGCAGCACCAGGAACGTCCTGCGCCGCATTCACGTCGCGAGGACAGTCACGGGCGACACATATCAGGGTCCGGATACACCCAAAAGACTGGTCCTCACCAAAACACTGTCTCATCACGACAGATGCCGAAGACGAACAAGCCCTCTCTGCAGGGAGACTGGAGAGAGTGGACCCTAGGAGAAGAGGACGACAACTACGAGGCTTTCGATATCCCAGTACCGGAATACCCTCTAGGCAACCGAACACGTCGTCCAGTCCCGAAGCCTTTAGCATGGGGATCGGATACACTAGATCCAGGTCTACACAGCGACCACGAGCCTCGTGCGCGCACATCCAGACGAGGTTCTGCGGCCGGTTCAGCGGCTGCGACCCATGTCGGGGACGAACCCGCCGTCATAGACCCGCATGCTGCACGCCGCAGCGCGCTCCGCAAAATTCTTGGTCGCACAGAAGACCCTTCCACTGGTTGGGATGCATACCAGGAGCTCATGAGCCTCCCCCCGTTTGGCACTCGGCTGCCGGTTCCTTGGGAATACCTTCATCGTCTCGTGCGCCTAATCGCAGCAGTCCGACCTCGTACACGCACCCTCTTCTTGCGGCTCCTTGCAGTTGTCACGACTGTTCATAACACTGGCGGCAGGGTAGACTTATGGGAGTGGAATGTGCTGATAGACTTTGCGGGCAAGGGTTTCCGCCGTACGCCCTTGGAGTCGTATAGAGATTCGTACGACACATACCAGGATCTCGTCAACGACCAGCCGCCTGGGACGACGTTCAACCAACATCGTGGCAGGTCTCAAGAAGTCGAGCAGGATGGAGAGCAGGATGCAAGCGTAGGCATGTCGAAGCTGCCAGAGTTGATGTCGAAGCCCGATGTCTACACACTAACAACTCTATTAAATATCGCCACCAAAACCAGGGATGCCCCTACCCTCACGCGGGTCTGGAATTTGTTCAAGGAGTACGACATACCTCCAAACCGCGTCACATACCTCACGTTACTCATGTACTACGCGGAACTCAAGGACGTCTCTTCGGTTCGACGCATCATTCACACGGTGCGAGTGGAAAAGATGGACTGGGGCGTAGACGGGCTCAATCAACTGATCTGGGCGTTCATGCGATTTGAACTGCCTGCTACCGCAGAAGCTATCTATAAACTCCTAAGGCATAATTACACCGCCAACCTCGACCATGTCGAGCTTCACCGCGTCAGGAGATACTTGGCTGGCCAACACATCATGATACCCTCAAATCTTATTCCCGATCCCATCACATACATGTCAGTTCTACAATCACACGCCTACAATGGCAGATTTCAACCCGCTCTTCAAGTGTTTCTCGACATGAACTCGCACCTCGCACAGGACGATAACTATGCTTTAACCGAGCATTCCCTTATGGGCTATCGGGCCTTCTTCATAGGTTTCTATCGTTTCGGGTCCATCCCGCCTCCTGAGCAGAGGATCGAGGGCCCTTACCGTTACAGCGCGTTCCATGTTCAGGATCCAAGTTCTGCGTGGACCTTCGACGCGCTGCAAACTATGTTCGATTCCTACATGGCGCTCGAAGGCGATTTCAAACCATCTAACCGCCTTGCGTATTGGATATTGATGGCGTTCGCTCGTACCACAGGGAACAACCTGGATGTCTTGCGCGCGACGTATGATCGAATACGAGCACGCTTTGGAGTGTATTGGGACGGTAGACTACGGGAGCTACATGAAACACTGAACCGGGAGAGGAGGGGAGTATGATGGTTGCTGCTAATGGTACACTAGACAATTCTGTACTTGTCCTACATGCGATATAGTACACAAAGAATGAAAGGAATCGAGTCTGGATGGTGTATGTGTTACAATTTCTACAAAATGCGTGATAAGTGACAGTCACATTTCACCGCCATTGGCTAGTCTCCATTGAGCATACTCGTCCCAGCCTACTGTGCATTTCTTGCTCTGGTATCTACGCAGTCTAATACTCCGTCTGATGTCTTCGGTAATGCGTCCGTCCCAGCCAGCTTTATGTATCGCACTGTCTATAGTCTCAATCTTGTCCCATCCCTGTTCGGGGGCGATCTGAGGGAGATATGTGGCACTGTATGTCTGCCTCAAGGATCGCCGGGTGGGAAGCGTCACCGCAGATGACAGTGGCGAGGGTGCGGACGAAGACTCCGACGCTAAGGTAGACGGATGGGGGAAGTTAATACGGATCCCGTGTACACCAATCGTCCAGTCTAAGTACGATGATGCTTCTTCGAAATCTGTGAGCAGAGATATGCTGTTGGAAATATCATGTAAGCATGAGAACATTTGTTATCGAATGTATAGGAGATCCGCACCCGCACTCGAGAGTTTCGAGCTCACTCCGCTCGATCTTCCTGAACCTGGTGTCGTGGAAAGCACTGGTCAGTGCGTACTCCGCCAGGCCCTCACGTAGGGGCAACGCCTCAAAGGTGCCTATGCAACCCCTCAATCTAGGCGCACGCCCCGGGCGAGAAGACCGGACATTCCAAGTTACGAAGAGAGCACTGGGAGAAAGTTACGGAACAAATAAACGGGTATCCACAGAAAGCAGATCACAAGTCCCACTCACTACTTCTCGTCGGGAAACTTGGGCTCGATGGGCTTTGCGGCGGTGAGTGCACAGAACAGTGTATCAAAGGCATAGAAACAATGCTCGGGTACGCAAACCTCAGAGTCGTCAACGTCTACGAGATTGGCACCAGGATCAGGAGGTACAAGGGCCATCGCTGCACTACTGCTTGCTCAGGAAAACACAGTCGACGAGCTCGCAGTAGCACAGCCCGATGGTGGTTTATGAGGAAGAAAGGGAACTTGATAAGCGCGCAGCCACTATCCAACTCCGGACTTCGGGCCCGGTAAGACGAACTGGTACGTACCCCCTCGAGCTCATGCAAAGCCTCGGACGATGCGAGCGGTATACGAGATACAAGGGTACCCCTGCGTGATCGCCTCCTTAAATTGAGATGCAACTATGGTAAAGCATGTGTACACTGGACCAGTATGTGGAGGTAACGATAATTACATGAAGAATATCCGTGCAGGATCATGGCGGAGATGAGAGTGAGGAAGAGAGGAAATGGAATATAATGAGATAATAAGGGATATCCTGAACATGTCATGAAACATAATAGGCATGCCAAAGCAGATAGGAGACGATGCGATAAAGAGGAGATGAGTGCGACTGACAGCTGAAACGAGGAAGACAGCTAGAATGATGGGAAATGATGAGAGTCAAAACGAAACATACAAGGATCCAAGAGAGAATGGGAGAGGGACAGGCGGACCAGGCGGCCTGCGCTCTGAGTCATGATACTACACTGAACAACAGCCCGAAGAGGTCGCCTTCGCCTTCGCTTTCTCTTTGGCTTCCTCTTCGTCGGCTTGAGCGGCCCAGATGGGCGCAGCGACGGGTGTTAAGAACACACTGTCCCGCTTCTTGAGCTCATTTTCTTGCTCAATAGCATCTTTGTGTTTTAAGATAGCAGATAGCAGCGAGTTAAAAAGCTGATCGATGCCTACAATAGAGTCGGAGACGAGTCAGCACCGCGAATCCTCGAACCTTACCCAAAACGGTCAATTTAGGTGACGTACCGGTAGCATCCTTGGCGGAGACCTCGAATAGTTCCATGCCTTTCTCAAGGCCCCATTCACGGTCGTCTGTGTCATCTGCGTCTTCATCCTCTTCTTGATAGCTGTTGCTGCTGGAACTTCCGAGTTCATTCCATGCTGTATAGCCTGTGGGCGGTCCTAAACGAGAGTACGCAGGTCGCGGAGGGATAGCCGTAGTGTTCGCTCGTTGGAGGAGCGCGCCTCCACTTTTAGCCCTTGGGCGGATATAGGCTGCGGAGGTAGTCGAACGTGTAAGACCGGACGAACGAGAATCATGGCTGTCATCTGTCTCCCCAGAAGGGGTCATAGGCTTTGATGGAAAGGTAAGAGGAGCAGAACGGTTGGATGCAAAAGACGTGAAACGTGGCCTGATATACGAGAACGTCGAAGGCGGTGGGGGAGGAGGGGGAGGACTCGGAGGTCGAGGTGGTGGAAACCAGTTGTGCAGCGAGAGCCGTGCAAAGTCGGAGGTGACTTGCCGTTGCCGGTACAGGTCGGCCTTAGAGCCAACGATATAGATAACGAGATCCGGCGAACAGTTTCGTTTCAACTCTAAGTTCCGGACGAGAAGTTAGCGTTGGAGCTCCAACGGAGACGGGTCAGACCGCAAAGCGGTGAGAGGCTCACCCTCCAGCCATCCGCGGACATCCTCAAATGAAGCTGCATTCGTAATATCATACAACAAGAGGGCGGCATTTGCGCCTCGATAGTACATGGGTGCCTAGACGACGCGGGGTCATAGTTCAATGACGGCACGATGGTTGGACAACGGAACCAACACATACCATCGACCGAAATCTCTCTTGCCCAGCTGTATCCCACAGCTGTAATCGTACACGTACACCATTTATATAGACTTTCTTCGTAACAAAAAACGCGCCGGTGGTCGACGTAGTGTTCTTGGGCTCGAACTTGTTTTGGGTATATCGATGCAACAGACTGGTCTTGCCAACGCCTGATGAGGCAAAGCGTCGCAAGCGATAGCAAAGCGTCGAAGACGTGGCCAGGGTCAGTGCTCGATACGATAAGATGAAAACAGCTTTACGTACCTGTGTTGCCCATGATTACGATCTTCGCGTCGACCCCCTGCTCATACTTGGACTGCAGATAGGGATCTCGTCGCGAGTATTCTACCATTAAACCTGCTGGACAACGACCAGAGTCCTAGATATGCGGAAGGGGGCCGCGAGGGCAGGAAAAAAGGAAGAAAACGAGCGAGAACCAAGCAGAGTTAAGTGGCCGCAGGTAAGGGGACAATTGACGCCTGCAGCGCACCGAGGACAGAACTACCCCAGCCACGTGCGCCCGTTTTGGGCATCTAGCCGGCAAGGCGCGCCGACCTGCCGGCTGGAGCACCCTGGAAGAGCCATGCTTTGCTAACGCAATCTGTATCTGCGGCAAAGAGCAACCGAGGCTTAGGAAATATGGAAATATGGATCTGTGGCTACCCAGGAGAACACCGAGACCCATAGAATTGCGGGGAGTGAAAAGAACGCAAGGGAAGAAATGCCAGCACAAGCGTCACTTAGACTCAGCCATACAACGCATGCCAAGGGCCCACCAAGGGTCATCCGGAAGTTTCTCACTTATCACTCGGAGCATACCAATCAGTTGAGCGATCCTGGTTCGTGAGATACATAAGCGTGAGTGCCGCTTAATAAATACCGGTGAAAGAATATAGATGGCAAGATACAACGAGACAGACTGCCGTAAAGGCGGGCATGCGCATACGATTTTCGTGGGTGCGAAGCAATATAGAGACATAACATGACCAGCCCATAGCAGCCGAGGAACGACATGAGGCGCCTACTCCTGCGCCTGTACAGGGAACTCGAACACTACATCCTTGCCTGTCAGGCGGCGGTAGACGGAGGAGAACGAGTCGAGCTTGTACTCCAGTGATGTGGCGTCTTTCGAGTCGAGGAAGCTATGCAAACAAATCGGTCAGCCCCAAAAAAGCATTCCAAACGCGTCAGGACACGTACACTTTGAGGAGCTTAGAGCCATCGACAGCGATCCTTGTCCTCTTGCCAACGATCTCAGTGGGGAAAACAAGGTCCTCGAGGATCTTCTCGTGGACGCTGGTGAGGGTACGGCTACGAGGCCGCTTCTGCTTGACGCGGGAGGTGCGGGTGGGCTTGCGCAACATCCGGCGCTGCGCAACGAAGACAACATGGCGGTCGGAGAACTTCTTCTCAAGTTCCCGGGTAAGCCTGTCCCATGGAGACCTGGTGAGCCAATCCGTCAAGGATACCTTCACGCCGAACACACCTCTGCTGGATCTTGTGGAAAGCCTTCAGCTGAGGAACGGGGACGAAGACAACAATGGCCTTCTTGCCGCCGCGGACATCGACCTCGCGGGCAGCGGAGATTTGGAGGGGGCGGAGCTCGGTCTTCAGCTCGGGAACGCTATTCTCGAGGTCCACGAGAGCTTGCGCGACGGCGGTCTCAGTCTCATCGGGGGCAGTGGTGGGCGCGTTGGCCGTGCGGTTGATCTTGTGTTGGACGGACATGTCGAGTCTTGAGGCCCTATGAAAGTAGGTCGCGCTATCAGCATCCATCCTGACCAAGATCCATCCAACCCCTTCCGTCTCTCCCATCGCCATTTCCACCACCCCGAACCATGCCTAGCCTTTCTACAACTCCTTCAGACAGCAAAACGGCATAGATTCTGTACTCACCGTGCTTGTCGCCGTCGGTTTTGATGAGCTGGAGACTTTCTACGACGACCAGAGCGCCTGCGAGCCGCGCGCAAACTGAGACCCCGTATTCCAAATTAGGAACCAATGCAGACCCCGAAACTGCATGGCACCGCTTGCTCGCGTTTGATCCGCTTGTCGCCCGACGCTTCACAAGACTTACACTCTACCACCACGAGCTACTCCTTCATCCCAGTGCTTTGGTCGCGATTCTAGTCCGTAACATCTGCATGTATACTTCAAAATAATTCTATCAATCGCACGTCATGCATCCTTTCGCTACATACGTGCTCCGGAGTTACTTCCACCAGACTGGCTGGAACGAAGACAATCTTTATGTGAATCTAACCCGGTCTTCAAATGGTTCGCATACGCAGGATCCATCCTCAAACGACACATTGACATGCCTCTGAACTAGCCATTCTGGATTTCTCTGTTCCGAGAGGGATTAATTTCTCTATCTCAAAGTCGCCTAATTCGCTGTTCAAGACCTCGTATTCGATGACCGCTTTACCATCGCTACATGGCTCAGTTGGGTACATATTCACCTCTTGTCCCTTGATCATCAAAGGCTCTTCGGATGTGCGCATTAAGGACATGGTCGAGCGGTTCAAAGTGTACGATGCCCCCCGAAGACCCGAAGGGAAGGAAGAAGAATGGCTCGCAGGTGAACGAGTCGACACCCGTGGTGAGTCCAGCTATTTTCACGTGAGTATTCATACTCAATGCGCACCAAGACTATTTGCTTTATGGCCGTATATACATTCCCACTGGCAGGCTGGATGCTGTATATTCGACACGGTTGGCCGCTACACTTCAAGCAACTGTTGCTGCAATTTCGGATCCACGGCACAGCCTGTTCTCTAACGAACGAACTCGCACTGGCGCGTCTTCGAGTAACGTTATGCTCAGCTTACAGCACGACACTGGACGATGGTGTACGGAGTACACTTACAGCGCGGAAGATGGCATGTGGGGAGTGCGATGTTTGCATAACTTCGGCAAGATTGGCGCTACCCCAATAGACCCGCCGGACGATACCTCAAAGGGTAGTTCGAAACCCAAACGCATCGACGAAGAAGACGCGATGGAGGGCGGTTTGAAAGGCAGGATCTCGGCGGGCGCTGAGCTCTATTTGAGTAGGCAAGAAAAAAGCGCAGGGGGTATGTGCAATACATTCCTGGTCCCGTGGTCTCACTGTACATCTGTTCGCAGTCACTGCTGGCGTCCGCTTCACGACACTGCCCGACGCTACGCCTCCGTCTTACCAACTACCGGCTTCAGACGCCATCTCGTCCCCAAGAGAATTCTCACAACCGCCCACCACAATAACCGCACTGTTCAATCCAATCATCGGTCACATAACTGGAGCATACGCGGCTCGCGTCTCGCGTGACTTGTCCATGTGCTCACGCTTTGACTTCAACGTTTATAGCTACGAAAGTGAATGGACGATCGGTGCTGAATGGTGGACGAGGCGCAGAGCGAAGCCGGCAAGCTTAGATCCTCATAATCTTCCCGATCCTTCTATGCCAACATTGCCAGGCACCGCTGTACCTCCAGAGCGGCCTTTGGAGGAAATCTCCGGTGTGGTGAAGGCAAAAGCATCCACTTCGACGGTAAGGAGTCTTCTTTCCTCATTGAGCTACTGACGAGCTCTTCTCGTAGGAGGTCTCGTTAATGTGGGAGGGTCGGGTGCGCAATCTATTGGTCAGCTTGGGAGTAGTGTCGAACCTTGCAAGGACCGCAAAACCGATCAAAGCTATAGGGCTTGAGCTATCATATTTCAGTTCGGAATAAACGGGTCTAGTATCAGCATTCCCTGGATCATTGTACATTATCTTTTACAGGCGGTTTCCTCCTACATCACGCAGCATGCCATTACGCTACCCGAGTATCATATCTCAAGCAAAGCACCAAGGACAACCGCACTACGCACTAACCAAAGTGGAGGGTGATATAACAAACAGCGGAGAGGGGGGTATCATCATCGTATACTAACAAAGCGGTAGGAGAACTCGACTACCGGAGAAGGTCCAAGCTCGAGAACACAGATTTCGTCAAGGTTATAACAAGGATACAATGAAGCAGACGGAATCAAGGATAGTTTAAGGAGAGTATCAGTCTTCGAAGTTATTCAAGTTGCTTTCGCCGGCGCGACCGGTGCGACCGCCTCGCGCTTCGCGAGCGGCGTGCCTCCGAGCGTCCGTGCAAGTCTGGAGATAGCGTCGCCTGTAATGACCGGGCGCGACGTAGTTCGCGAGTGACCGTGCATCGCGCCGGAACCCGCAGGCGGCGTAGAGTGGTTGCGACCGTGCGACTGCGTGTCGCCTCTGCGCGGGCGATCGCTGTCCGACAGGTGATCAGGGCGATACCGCCCCACCGTGTGTGCACGCGCATGGGTGGGCTGGAACCCTCCGCCTCGTGGTCCGCCGTGTATAGCATTGTGCGGTGGCGAGCGCATGAAGTGGGGTGGCGAAAGCGACTTTGACACAGCGTGCATCGACGCGCCGAGCCCACGTTCGGACGCAGGGGACGACTCCGCAGAAAACATATCGCGTGGCGGCTGAGGACGAGCAGGAATGGAAGCATTTACGTCTTTGTGCACGGTGTTGCCTGCCGATCCTGCTGCGGTGAAAGTTTCGCTGAATTCGAAAACCCCATTTGCGACCACGCCATCGATGGAGGACGGATTGGGGGAAGACGAGTGTGGTGGAGGAGAGACTTCTACTTTGGGCGGTTCTGGCGTGGCAACGTCCCCGTTAGACTGTGCCTGCTGAGCAGCAGAAATTTCCACTGTGGGAGCGTGGACCGACGTGCCCTCTTCACTCTCGAATTGTGGAGTCTTGTCTCCCGCAACCGCAACACCTGCCTCATCTCCTTTGACCTCGTGCAATTGAATCGAAGGCGTGGGGATATCGATGTCGATAATATTCGGGAGGGGTCTCAGCGTGTCCTGCAAAATCGGAGAAATAACGTTGCCTTTCCCAGCGTCCGAGGCTAGATCCGTCGTGTGTGTAGAAGGAACCCCCCAGTCATCCAAATCAGGTAGGCTGTCGTCGTCTTCGCCAGCCCAGTCGATATGGCTGCCAGGCGTGTGAGGCCTGTCCATTGCGGTCGATCGTACTTTCTCAACAAGTGCATCGATGTCGTGGCGGATATCGAAAGTGGGCGCAGTCGCTGAATGGGGCACCAGATGTGGTGGCAAATCCTTCTTCACAGGGGCAGGGGAGAGCTTACCCGCGTCCAGGTGAGTGTTATTGGAATCGGAGGTAAGAATGGGTTTACTGGGTAGGCCGGGTATGGGTACAAGGGCGGGCGGGACCTGATGCGCCTTGCTGGACGCATGGGACCGCCTCCTGCGTGGCGTGCGAGGCGAGGGCTGTGTATTGGACGTAGATGTATTAGATGCAGGCGAAGTAACAGTGTCCACGCCTAGCGAGGGTTTCTTCGGCGCCTTAGTTTCGGACGCTTTGCGCGCGACCTTTGGACGACTGGATGGTTTATTCGCACCATTCGCTTGTGTAGACGAGGGTGGAGGGTGAGAGGAAGCGGAAGCAGCAGCCGCTTTAGGCGAGACGGAGGGACCTTTATCTTTGGAGTCTTTACTAGGCTGGTCTTGAGGGGGTTTCTTTGCGGAGTCAGAGTTAGGTGCCGCCCCACCCCGTCCGCTCGTAGGGCGGCCACCACGATGTCCACCCCTCCCGCCTCGTCCTCGGGGACCGCCTCGAGTCATTCCACGGAATGCAGCGCCTGGCTCCAAACTAGTACCCCAGCCTGCGCGGGAAGGACCGGATGAGTGAGAGGCGTTGGAACCCGCGTGCGTAGCTGGAGAAGCCATTAAGGGAGTATGAGCGGATGTTCAGCGACGACAGTGCGCTGCAACAATATCTGTAGAAGATCGGTCAAGAGGGGTCAGCAACTCAAATTGCGGTATGCTTACTGTTATTGTTTATGGTGTGTATGGCAAGTAATGAGATAGTAGCAATATATGTACAGCGTATTTATGAGCAAGCAGTAAATTTGAAGCAAGATGGACGAGTCGATAGGAGGGGAAAAAGAGCAGAAGGAGTGTTGAGGTCGTATTGCAGGCGATGAAGAGCACCTGTCCAAAAAGGGAGTGCCGTGCGTCCGCCACGTGCGCGGCCAATCACAGTTTCGACTCGCTCGCTCGTCGGCCTCAGCTCGACTCCTCCACCGACGACGACGACGACGACTGCCTCGACACTAGCGACATATTGCAGCCATGTCAAAAGCGTCACAACCAGAACTCAAGAAGGTTAGTGCATCACCGGTCTCGCCTCCTCTGCGACTAACACTCACCAACTCGCAGTTCATGGACAAGAAATTGTTCATTCACCTCCAAGGCGGCCGCAAGGTCAGCGGTGTACTGCGTGGATATGACCTGTTTCTGAACCTCGTCCTTGACGACGCGTTGGAGGAGACGACCCCCGCCCAAAAGCACCCAATCGGCACCGTGGTGCGTGTCTTATGCCAATCGCCCAGCATCATGTATGTGTATTGAATCCCATTCCCCCTTGCAGGTCATCCGTGGCAACAGTGTAACATCGATGGAAACACTTGAATCTATCCGATGAGCTCCCACAAAGTGTAGCAAACTGTTTCCCGGATTTCTGGTCGTCATCTGTATCTCTACTACCTTGCTGTTTTGCTCTGTAAAAGTTCGCAATTCATTCGTACTCCTCGCTTCACGCGTGTTCTTGTTGTGTACGGTGTATCAACAATTGTCATTGTTCGAACAAGGTAGGTACAACAGTCATATGTGGAGCATGCGCATGTACGTCGCAAACTATGGCAGACGATGGTATGAATGAACACGGTCCACCTCAAACAAGGACGCTAGGATCATCTGCCACGCCAAATAGGCCTCTCTTCAGAATGGTCGCGAGGCGCAGCCCCGAGACTGTCTCGAGGAGGCGTAGGGCAATGTCGTGGGCAAGAACAAGGCCCCAAAATGTCGAAAGCGCGCCTTTTATATGGCGGCAACACGTGTCTCCGCCCGATGATATTATGGACACGACCACCGTCTCCTCATTCACACCTCTGCCACTTACCTACGTGTTCAAACTAACAAATATAGAGGCCAAATTAACCTAGAGCGTTTCCCCTATGACCGCTATCGACCGCACTGCCGAGTTTCGCGAAGTACTCAGCGATGTACAACGCGGCCTACCCGAGGCTAAGAGACGGAAGGTCCAAAAGTCCTCCCCGGATGCATCGCGAGATGCACAACTCGTACTGAACAAGGAGTACCTGGCTGAGGGATACGCAATAGTATGTCCAAGATGTCGTCTCCGTTGCCATCAGACTAAACGTTTGGCAGCTGAACCACATTAACACCCTCGCTCGTATGTTGGCAGCAGTGCGCAAAGCGTACCTGAATGTAGACGCACGGAACCCACCGTTGCACCGCCATGCTGTGCGGAATATTGACATTGGGGGGTCCGATCAGCAGTCGTGGGCGAGTGTCAAGCACCTCACTAATGAGGAGCGAGACCAGATCGACATGCAAGCCCGTGTCATCCTATCCCGATGTTCAGAGCGAATACGAGAGATGGAAGCATTGGAGAAACGTGAGCGTATTGTCTTGCTAATTTTACTGCTTTTATTGATTCGCCGATTGGGACCGTCTAGGGCGTGTGGAGCTTGCAGCGAGCAAGACAAACCCCCTCACCCGCTTTCTCCCTGCACGGCTGCGTCAAGATGAATCAACCGCTGCGTCAGACTTCATTGCAGCACATCACGCCAGCATCACCTGGTTCCTGAGCCGACGCCTCACCGAGACGAGCCAAACGCTGCGCGAGTTGCAAGAGGAACGCATGCGCCGGCAAATGGAGCGGTCGCGCACGCTCGGGTCTGGCGCTGCGCGCGAGGCAATGTTCATGGTCGAGGCACCGTCATCCTCGTCCTCTTCCGAAGCTAGCGGCGCTCCGGGAGGGTCGGCGTCGGCGTCGAGTTGGCTAGGCGGCGCGTCGAGCCTGGCATCGAGTTTCGCAGCAACGATTGGCGAGGCCTCGAGCGCACGCTCGACGCCGAAGACAGCAGGGTCTTTTGCATCTCTTTCGGTGTCCGGGGACGATCTGTTGGAAGACACAGAGGACGATGACGAGCTCGAGCTTAGCGCGTCGCAGATAATGCAGTTCGAGACGGAGAACGCGACGCTGCTGCAGAACGTTCAGGATACGCTCGCGTCAGTGCAGCAGGCCGAGTCGCGTTTGCTCGAGATTAGTGCGCTGCAGGCAGAGCTGGTTGCCCATCTCACGAAACAAACTGAACAAACCGAGCAGTTGTACGAGGACGCAATCGCGACTGCCGCAACGGTTGAGAAAGGAAACGTGCAGCTGAAGGAGGCGAGACGGAGGGCGAGAGATAGTAGGAAGTGGATCTTACTGTTCCTCATTGGAGCTAGTCTGTCGCTGCTCTTCTTACACTATTACTGATACTCCCGTACAGTTGATTGTCTAGCATTGCACTATAGTCCGACACGGTCCGTACAATCGCTCGTATCTATTCCACCAGTACCATTTTCTTATACCCTCGCACACTGAATACAATTACCCGTCCATCCGAGATACGTGTATAATACATAGATAAAACCACTACGCTCTAAAGTCTAGACAGCCGGCGAGTTTGACCTGCTCGCCTCCAGCCTGATGACGCCGGGTCTTGTTTCGTCATCCACACCCTCATGCGAGGCGTCGAACAGAAGTGGTGCGCCCTCTGCTGCGTCTTCCACAGCCTCTGCCGCTAATTCATCTATGTCAGGGGAGATGCCGTCGAGCTTACGCAAATGGCTTTGCATAGATCGGTAAATGAACCTGTGGAGCATCAGTACTGTGCGTGTTACGCCACATGAAGTGATGCATACCAGCTTGTCGAGGCAGCGATTAGTATGCCAACAACAATGAGGCTGGCATTTAGGATCTTTGTTTCTGCCGTGACGTGTGAGCAAAAAAAAAACAGGTAGACAAATGATAGGATTGAACTTACGAGTATCCATCTCTCTTCTTGTCTCTCCGTCAGATAGAGCTGACATCCGAGATCCGATGAAGACGTGGAGCAGAATCTTGGGAAGTACGATAGTAGTAGCTATGGCAAACTGCCAAAGCGAGACGGCTTCTATAGACTATACGTCCAAAGGTCAATAGCTGGGTAGCAGACATCAATTCACATAACTCACGGCGAACAACGTATTCGCGTATACCCAGGGAGGGAACGGAGAAGCACGGATAAGGAAGATGAGCGGGAGGCCCTTAGCTCTCTGTTTCGAAGCATGAGTTCTCAGGCCGTCATATGTCATGAATCATAACGACTTACTATGACGGCTTCCAAGGCTTGCCATTTCTCGTTCGACGAGGACCATCTCTTGATTCTTCTGCTGAAGAGCAGCCGTAAAATAACGAAAGCTATAGCAGATCCAACGATAGAGGCCGGTCCGGCGACCAAGAAACCTTTAAGACCATACGCGAAACCACACAACGTCACGATGGTTGTGTGACCGATGCACGGCGGGAACGATGTCAAAACTACCCAATGTTTCAGCAATACTAGAATATGATGTGATATAAAGGAATACTAACACAATAGTCCAGTCAATATCATCCATCCGAAGCGTAGGTGGCTGATCTTCTGCGCGAAGTCGTACATGGCCTGCGCGATTCGGTCCGGGCCGATGTATAATATGAAGGATGCCAGCGTGACATAGAATATAGCCAGGGACCATACAAGCATCTATAAGCCAATGATAGACATGTACTTGAATAACGAACGAATGCGATGATAGCGGAACGCGGACCTTCCCATAAAGTGGTAGCTTCTTATAACGCAACCACAGAGACTTGAGATAGTGCTTGAACTTGGCCCATAGCCATGCTATTCTGCCACCTTCGCCCTCCATTGTCGATGATATCGTCAAAAGCGTTCACGATGCTGGTTTCTGCAGTACCTCAAAGTGAAGATATGGTGGGAGGGCACTGCGGATGGTCGCTCGGCGCGAATGCAGCTCAGCCTCTTTATGATCGCTGAGGTCATTCGGAATACGCCGATCAAGTGATCCCATCAGATAAGATAAGAGACGGCTTTTCATCCGACATTCTCGGGCGCCGTTCCGCTGAGTGCTGGTACCTTCTATTTTTCTCTCATGACAAGTCGTACCTGAATATGAGCGACAAACATATCAGTGGTCGCAGCGTGAGGCGATTCGGGATGGAATGGACAGCGATGACATAGTATCAGCGCTGAGTGACTCGCACTCGTGAACCAGGGACAAACTTTACGCTTACATTCATAGGTCCGTTGCCCGTCCAACACCAACTCGCCCAGTTCGATAAATAGCGGAGGGAAGATAATGTACGTTATACGTATTCTAATATAGCAAAAGCCGTGATTTACCGTACTCTGCAGTACTTGTGAAGCTCTGTCTCTTTGGCGGGCATGGCAACCCGGGCGCAGATGCTGTTTGAACAGAAATCACACTCTACGCACACGCAGTGATAAACTCCCAGCCACTATTGCACAGGCTTGAGCGTTGACCAATTCCTTATTGTTACTGACCCAGTAACTCTACCTGCAATTGCATGGTTGCTGCACGAGTTACCCATATGACTCTTTGATCATACTAAGGTCAAAACCATATATATAGCTTTCATGATATTTCTAAACGCACTGTCTACTAGTACTCTCACATACTTTAAGCAGCCTGTAGCGTGTCATATCATCTCTTGCTTCACCATCGCCACCATATATCCCGCCTAATGTCGCAGGAATTCACAGAAGATGCCGCCATCATGCAGTCACTGTGAGTATCCCGCCGTGTATTTTTCTTTCTTTCACTGACTTCTAATATCTATATAGATACACTGCGAATTGTATACAATTTGCACTCATTAGTAAGGGGATGAAATTTATTATCTAGATAATCTTTGATGCTAACATCCTCAGCCCTCGTGGTCTACGAATACCTTCTCACATTCACGCAAGAAGTGAGCGTATTTTGGACAAAACGTCAGACTGGAGCATCGATCCTCTTCTTTCTCAACCGCTATTTGTTGGTAATGTACATGATCGTTTTTCCACTCGAGGAGGTCCGAGTCCTTCTTCTGCTAGTCCGACGTCGGTTGACCATCGAAGACACGTAGAAGTTCGTCCACCTCACAATATTGAGCGTGACTTCTGTTTAACACTACCTTTTCTCAGCTGCAACGTTGTGTTACGTCTTAGCGAAACGATCGATATCGCTCAACAAGTCGTCTTTGCTCGTGAGTACAAGATTTTTTCCCCGCTAGTGTTTTTTTTTCTGACAAGTTTAGTGTTTTCTGCCCTACGCGTATATGCTATGTGGGACCGAAACGTTATCTTCTTCTCAGTCGTGATGGCTTTGCTTCTGGTCCCTGTCGGCACCGGTCTAGTCAGTACATCTACATCGGATAACCCAGCGAGATCATGCTAACGTACTCCTAGTTCTACTTTACTACAGCGTCGGCGTATTTCACGGGTTTCCCATTTTTCATCTGCAATGTATTCACTAAACTGTCTGACGTGAACCTCCGTCGGTAGGTGTGCTGTCGTTGAATTAACCTACAGCGCCCACTTTCATTGTCTTTACAGAGGTTTGTGTCGTCGGCATCGACCTGTTTCATCGCTCATGTCTTTAGCAGTCACACAGTGTACCCGTATTCCTGTAATAATCGCAGATGCGTTGGTACTTATTCTCACTTGGATCAAAACCTTCGGTCACAAACGGGAGGCTATGCGCCTCTCGATGGAGGTTCCGCTGTCTACCCTGCTATTAAGAGATGGTGAGTGTTGTAGCCTTTTGTCGATATAAGTCCTTACCGCAACACATCTACAGGAACACTATACTTCATGTAATGGCCGGGGCGAGAAAATATCGCCAGATCTCCGCGCTCACAACCTTACCAGGTTATTGCTTGCAATGAACGTCGCTCAAATGGTTTTGTTTAGTAAGGTGCGTCAACCTAATGCATCATATCCCCTATACTCATATGTGCCAACTATATCAGAATTTCGGTTATATGGACCCCTTCCTGAACATGTATCATCTATTCGCCGTCTGATCGGTCCGATGAGTGCTAATATACCTTGTCAGGTTGATACCTATTCTCATCTCCCGCTTCATGATCAATTTGCGCCGATTGAACAAAAGCACCACGCTCAACTCCGAGCTCATACCCAACTTCATCGCCGACGTTGATTTCCAACTCTCTCCCAGTTTTGTTAGAGATTTAGGCGGATCCCTCATCTCTGGTCTGGATATAGAACTTGATGAGAACTCTCACAACGACAGCGAGGCAGTCGTGGATACTCGTAACTCTCAAAGCGCATAGATGAGGAACCAAAGGTGAGAGTTTCTAGTATCGTGACTGTACTCATGATTCACCATCACAGCATCATTGCCATCACGTAGATCACGTTCACGCTACCGTGTCCAGTACTCAGCAGTACAGTAGCTCTTAGCAGCTGCACATAATGAACTTGTGCCGGATGACGCTTGATCCTAACACATATCCCGGGATGAATCGCTGTAAACGGCGCTTTATTGAGACCGACTGTACCCGCTCGAGCTTATCCTCTCAAATCAGCTTTCGCATCCTAGCACATCACTGGCGTCTCGCCCTCGGAAGCTAGTAGAGCAAGCTCACAGAAGGACATGGGACATGGTCTAATCATTGTTCCTGTCGTTCGTTACGAATGTTCCGCCCACAGTATCGAACCCGATATCAGTGTTAGCCGAACGCTTGAGTCCGACTCGGTCAGTGGTAGTGTTTTTAGGTATGTCGTGAGTTCTCCACATACTGTTGAAGGCTACGAAATAACTTCATTTTTGCCTAGCTTTGTTACGACCTGGTCCAGAAACGATTGCAAAGCGAGCATGGAAGGCATCTTTTGAAAGCCGACCAAGATTTGAAACATGACGGCGGGTGGTCTATATGTACACGCTGATGGACGCCGGCCACTCCCGGGCTGTATGGGTCTATTCCTCAGATATCATCCAAAATGCGCAAGAGATCTTCAGTTTAGCGGGATTTGCGTCACAACACACCACCATCTCCGGAGCATCGTGTATCCGTCAGCGACCTAGCCGCCTAAATACCCGCAGATGCAGTTCATCACGTCGGTCGAAGCGGAGTCTCTGAGTCCTTCCTCCCAAGGCTTTCGGTCATCATCCTCAACATCTGTCCTTAGCCAGTTACCAATCTTTCAAGAGCCAAGATGTCCTCGAATTCTCCGTCAGAAGAGGCTATCATCATGCAAGAACTGTAAGCATTGGTATCATTCCGACGTTCATCAACTCAGACGGCTACAGATATACCCAGAATTATATACAGAACTCTTTGATCGGTGAGTTTTACAAGCACTCTCATCGTCTCTGCAACACTTATGTATCTGAACGTGCAGCGTTGGTCGCTTACGAGTATATACTCACTTTCCATCAAGAAGTCAGCATATATTGGAAGAAGCGGCAAAGTGCAGCATCACTGCTCTTTCTATCTAACCGTTATCTGTTGGTGATGTACACTGTAGTGTTTGGACTGCCTGTGGTTCGTCCTATACCCACTGCTTTGCCTATGAGTTCTGATCGGCTTCGTCTACAGAAGTGCGTCTCTATGCTAACATCATGTATAATATGAATCCGCTGACCACTCAACGTGTAGTTGTAACGGCGTATTACGACTAAGCGAAGCTCTCGACATCTCTCAGCAAATTGTATTTGCTTGTGCGTGTCGAGTTTGTCTCCGCTAAGTCTATATTGATACACCCACAGTGTTTTCCGCAATACGTATCTACGCATTGTGGCGCCGAAACATCGTTCTATCCAGCCTCATCATCGCACTGTTACTAGTGCCCGTTGGTACAGGCATAGTGAGTACATCGCATACAACGACATCAAACGGACGTCTAAACATATCACATAGTATTATTTCTCTACTGCATCTGCGTATTTTATTGGTCCCCCATTTTCAACGTGCGGTGTGCAAACCACCTTGTCAAGTATCGGTGTTCGTAGGTAAGTGCGCCATGATATGTTGACGCCTCTATAATTGACCTGTTTGTTTGCAGAGGTTAGTACTATTCGATAATTGTACTATTAACAAAACAACGTGCTGACGACCGCTCATAGTAACCGAGGCTACTCGCATACCCGTCATCATAGCAGATGCATTGGTACTTGTGCTGACCTGGGCCAAGACATACAAGAATAAGCGAGAAGCTATGCAATTGTCCATGCAAGTCCCAGTGTCTACGATGCTGTTGAGGGACGGTATGTACATCTTGCTTCACTGTGTCATGCATACTACTGACAGAAGCTTATTCGTCCTTTAAAACTAGGAACGGCATACTTCGTGTGAGTATCCACATCTTGATCATGCAGATGAACGAGGGCCAAAACTCTTCTAGCGTACTGCTCGCCATGAATATTGCGCAGATGGTCCTAAGCAGCAAGGTGCGTTACGAAGTGCAGCAGCCTGGACTTCTTGTGGTTTACCTGTGGCTATAATAGAACTTTGCCTACATGGACCCGTTTCTGAATATGTGAGCCATATCTCAGCAGTCGTACATCCGACTCATGTGCTAACTCCTTGTTAGGTTGACACCTATCCTCATCTCTCGCTTCATGATCAATTTACGTAGACTGGACGAGACAACAATGACCACATCTGATTCGAGTTTGGCCCACTACTCTGCTGTTGAGTTTCATGTCCCACAGGGCTTCTTTGGGAGCCTTGGAGGGTCGCTTGACAGCGGTTTAGAATCGGACGCGACTAGTGCGAACACTCGTTGTAATGATATGGAAATGGAGCCATGCACGCCCCCTAGTAGGGAACCTCAAATAGAATAAGGTCAGTGTCAAAGTACTGCCACAATCTGCTATACTGACAATTTGATGGAAAAGAACATACGAAGTGTCGCAGCTATATACATCACTTTACATACAGCGAGGGATACCAAGAGAACGGATTGTACAAGGAGTGGCGAGGGAAGCGAAGGTTCGATGTACAGGAAACTACTCTACGTAGTTTCTATATAACACCTTGAGATACTATCGTCAGCGTTTCATCCATAGCTCGCAAGTTATGAGCACCAATAGATGTGGTCCAATGGTCCAGCAGACAAGTAGAGAAAGTCGGATCCAGCAATTGAAGGTCCATATGGATGTCCCCTCAGCACTTGATATGCAAAGGGATGGGGAAAGGAGGGAGAGGAGGGGGCGGCTCGGGTGAGACATATCCCTTGGACGTCATACGCGACGAATAGCTAGGCAGCCTCTCCAGAGAAACCGGACGCTCGGACTGCATCAACAACCCCTCAACCTCAGTACGAAGCCCTTCGAGCTCGTGGAGCATACCCATCAAGTCCATCGATGGCGTTGTCTTGTGCCCCGAATGTTCTTGGTCGTCGCTGGTGCTTCGACGCTTTACTCGTTCGACCTCAGCGCGGAGCGCAGCGAATGCTGTCTGCATACGCTCTGACCGCGTTATAAGCTTTGGCTCTTGATGCAGCTCCTCCCTCTCTTCGGCGTGAAGACTCCCAGTTTGCACCGTCAGCCCGTCAGAGTGCTGATAGAAGCATTCGACTTCAAGGGATGGCAGATTGGGACCCTCCGCCGTATGTGCGGTGGCTGGTGCGGAAGATATGTCGTATACAAAGGAGCGCGAACGTGAGATGCGTTGAGGGCTGGGTGTGTATGGGTCTAGAATGGGCTGTGCAGTATACGGGGTCTGCGGGGTTTGCGGTATCGTCGATGACGTGTAAACCGGCCACCTTTCTGTGTACGGTTGTATGTTGTACATCGGGTGCCTTCGTGCGCGTCGGCGGCGATTTATGCAGAATATGACGACTAAAAGTATGTTGATGAGCACTGCAACGCCGCCAACAGCTGAACTTATAATGATGGTGGCTTTGGGTTGCGGAACTGTGCGACGGATATGAGGCGAATGCAAGGCAATTTGGCCTTGATACTGGTCAAGGAAGACAGTGGACTCTGCGGAAGGTTTGCCAAAGTCTGCAATCAACGAGCTAACGACGGTGGAGGCAGGTCGTTCGACTGGGCTAAAAGTTGCGATGCATTAAAATTCGTGCATAGTAGCAATTTATGGACTCACGTATACACGAGCTCCAAGTTCGTTGTGGTATCGCCGTGACTGTGCAAAACTATCAGTGTTTGTGCCTATCATGGCATGTCAGATTACCTACTTGTTGACCTCATCGGTCGTGACTGCAGGAGCAAAATCGAGATTAGGCATAATAAATACTTATGAAAGGACAGTGGGGATGGCTAGAGAGCCCATGAACGGCGTACGCGTACGCAGGGAGCAGAGGAGAGGAGAGAGAAGCCGGAGACACCGGTGTCCCCGACTTCTAACACCTACAAGTAGTAGCTTCCCAGATACTTCTCTATCATCCCATCATCCCATCAAAATCGGTGGTGCAGACTAAGATACACATCAAACCCACATTAAAAGGTACACTTCCCGAATGAGACGAGCAATCAGTTGATTGACGACTGCTTCAAGAGAGCCCACGTGGCTTGAGAGACGAAGACGTAGTAGATGTGGCGTTGAGGAGGACAGCTTACGATTCTTGCTTGCGCTAATTCAACTGCAGGGCTTGGAAACACAAATGTGCACCAAATTTCTGCATGGAACGAGATGATATCAGTGTACGTACCTTCAATCAAGACACCAAATAGTAAGAACGCGGACGTGGGACTGTGATAAGCCTGGTAAAGGAACTAGATTAAACAAAAACACCTTCATCTTTGGTGGGTTCGTTTGAACTCTTCTACCCAACTCGTTTCCACCTTGCCACGGGGTAGAACTACAAATGTTAGACACCCGTCCTTAAGCTCTAGTCCGTCCTTCGGCTCCCCTGGTTTCGCTGCTGACGCATTGAACACATCCCGTAGCGACATCTTTTTCCCCACTCTGAGGAGTCGGTTTTGATGTGTCATGGCATATACGACGAGGCGACCGTCAATATATTCGCCCTGCTTGTCCCAGTCCGGTGGTGGGGCCTGTGGAGGAAACATCGTGGCGATGTGCGCAGCGAAAGCTGTATCTTCCTGGAACTCCTCGATAACGTCCGTGGTCGCGTACTGTGGATACAAGAAGAATACGGGGAACATCACAGTTTGCTGTGTTGCATCGTTGGGATCCAACTTCGGCTGATATACGTTGTCAGCCGTGCCCTTAGGGCTCCGCATTATGATCAGGTTGCGTCTCTATATGATAGTCAATGAAGATGATCTGTTGACGTTGATTCGGTGGGCGCGGTCCTACCTGGTAGGCTGCAACCAAGATCGCCTGTTCCGCGCGTTCTTTCCTTAGCTTTTCTTCTCTTTGCTTTTGCTTCTCATCTTTGGCCTTCTTCGACTGAGATGTCTTCTCACGGAGGGATTTAACAGCAGTGTTATCCTTGTCGAATTGGAGGCATCTATTGCAGCAATCCAGTGCTTCCTCTAATCGCTCCAGCGCAACAAGAGCTGTCGCAGAACGGAAGTACGCCTTCGACGAGTGGAGATTGAGTTTGATTACTTCTGAGCAGTCTTTGAGAACCGATCCGTAATTTTCTTGATGTCATACAACCCGTCAATGCAGCGTGAGGGGAACAGTATGGAGATTGATCTCACTAAGTTCTAGATTACATGCAGCACGATTGCATAACAGAGCCTCGAGCAGAGTTTTGTCTGTCGGCTTAGCCTCTATGCCTTGTGAATAGAAGCCAAGGGCTTCCCGATATCGCTTGCCCTTGAAGTAGTCATTACCCTGCTCCTTAAAATTTTGTGCAATCTCTACAGTGCGAAACATGAGTCGATAATGGCATCAGATATGCGGTAGATCCTCACCATCCGGAGTTCCTTCATGTGCAAGACTTTGAAGAGCACTGATGATTGGGTCGTCGACTGCATCGTCAGGCAAAGATTTCATGAACAAGGGGACCGCATCGAATTCGGCAAGTTTTTCCTCAGCGTTGACTTCCAGAGGTTGGGGTAAGGACATTTTGGTATCACGAATAGAGTGTATATGTCGATAGTATGTGATTCTAGTATGCTGTCGTAGGTGAGGGTGTCGCTAGGGGTTATGTACAATTCACAGCCAGACGGAAGCAAGTGGAAGGAGGAAGACAAGGTGAAATGACGAGCGCCAGAACTTCTCCGCTCTTCACCTTGCTCTGGCATGTGAAGCAGGCTTGCGTAGTGCGTACAGCCTAGCTCACACCATCTCTACTATCTACATACTAGCTGAGGGAGGGAGATGATTAAAATACGGGGCCTACCTGCGGCGTTGAACGGAAATGGACGGTACAGATTCAAGGCAAGCTCCTCCAACGCGGTAAAGTCCTTCTCTCGTCTTGATGACTACTCTAATAGAGCCCAGAGTCGGTAGTAGACCACTTGATTGTGGGAGGAGGTGCGTGATATCGTTGAATCTGAGAGTGAACATTGTTCATCATTCGAATAGGCGTCATCGGACTAGCGATTGCTCAACGCTTAGCACAACGTTTCCCATCGAAGACGACCTTTGTGGTTGAAAGACATCCTGCTGCTGGTCAAGAGACTAGGTAACGTCCTGTAAGAACCTCAGTTGAACTATTCTCATGAATTTGGCAGCGCTCGTAATTCCGAAGTTATTCACGCCGGTCCGAGGGTCTCTAATTCTCACCAAGGGTCTATCTAACATGTCATCTATAGGTCTCTACTACCCTCAGGACTCATTGAAGACCAAGCTTTGTCTTCGTGGCCGACACATTCTGTACGAACACTGCCAGAAGCACAGCATACCTTTCCGCAAGACTGGAAAGCTGGTAGTTGCTCAAGAACACCAGCGTGGTTACATCGAGAATCTTCATGCTAAAGCCCAGCAAATGGCCTGGCCTCCTCATTCGAATCCGGAAAGCCTTGCACAATCGGTGCTGCCAACAAGGCTCATAGGAGGGGACGAGGCTCGGGTCTTGGAGCCTGACTTATCCAAGAGCATCGTCGCAGCTCTTTGGAGTCCGGAAACCGGGATTATAGATTCGCACGCTTTGATGTCAAGCTTTGAGAAGGACATCAAGGATACCGAAGGCGGCGCATTAGTATACTCGACACGCGTAGTTCGTGTCGACCCATGGCTTGGTTCGTCTCAGGCCAAAGGCTCTGCTTCCGGTGAGGTAGCTGAGAAGGGATGGGTGGTACAAACGGTCACTGGTGATGCTGAAGAAAGCGATGCCATGCTCGCACGAACGGTCATCAACGCGTCTGGTCTTGCGGGACCAATGGTCCTGAACTCATTGCTTCCAAAAGACCTACGCTTGCCTATGTACTATGCACGAGGCTCATACGCATCGTACAAGGGTCCTGGCGTGGCTTATGTTTCTCACCTTGTCTATCCTTGTCCTGGTACAGGTCGCACCGAACACGGATTCCAATCTTTAGGCACTCATCTCACACTGGACCTGGATGGCAACATTCGCTTCGGACCTGACCTCGATTGGCTAGATCCTCCTCCCATTCGTGAGAACCCTGACGGCACTGAAGAAGCTGACACGGATTTCTGGACGAAACACTTGGTTCCCGACGAGTCGCGGCTGAAGCTCATGCACGAAGCCGTGAACGAATATCTGCCAGAGGTCAAATTTGACGGTCTGCAGCCAGACTACTGCGGTGTCAGGCCCAAACTCGTCGGGCCGGACGGCGGATTCCAAGACTTTGTCTTCCGCACGAATTACCCCGAGGATTTCAGTGGAGGGAAGGTGGGTAGCGGCGAAGAGGGAGCGAATCCGATGATTACATTGATGGGTATAGAGAGCCCTGGACTGACCTCGTCTCTTGCCATCGCGGAGATGATTGTAGACGACATGCTATACAAACAGGAGCAAGCGGGTGAGGCAGAGGAAGCACGATCATAGACAGACTTTGCTACGACCACTGGATGCTGTAAACTAGTGGGAACAGATCTATGCAGATGGACCTCTTGCGAACACCTTGGGCTGCCATGGCTCAATCTTGGGCTTTGTAGTGTTGTAAGGCTTGTAGGCACCACGAGTGCCAGTAAGGTTCTCGACCCACGGCTGCGTCCAAGAGGTTCAGTAACCGCTGTAGTCATGTTGAGAATGAGTATACGTACGCCCTTCCAAGGTGGCGACAAGTTCTGCATGATTCTGTCTTCTGTTGGGGGGTCCTTACGGATATGCTGCAACCAAGCGTGCCATTCAGCCGGCACTTGCGAGGCATTGTAATCATGCTGTACAAGGCATCAGAAGGGGGTATGCTGATATAGGACTCTAGAAAACGCACCTGAGCAAAGTCGACCCAGCGGTGACGGCCTGTATAAGGTCAACAAGGCAATTCGCTTCATGCACCGCAGTACGCACCGGGTATCTCCTCCTCTGGGTTCATGTTCTCAAAGTAACGGTTGCCAAACCTATTCTGCAATTAGCACAGTCGCCCCCCGAGATAATGTAACGGATGCGACGCACTGGTCCTTGCCCTTCAAGGTTCCCGACTTCGCATCACCGATATATTGCAACTGACGCCACCATTCCTTGAGACCGACCCGCCGCATCGAGCGGATAGTTCTTGCTAACGATACCATGATTGTGCGCGGAAGTGAGTGAGCGCACTCAGGTTCGGGCTGGAGGTTGTCGGGAGTGCGGGGCTCAGCTCTATGTGGAAGGTGGTTCCCACGATTCTATCAGCCATGCACGGCCCGCACGCCAGCGGCAGCTTAACCACCGACCACGACCTCCGCCACGACCTCTGCCACGACTCGTGTGCTGTCTGCCATTCCTTTCAGCGTGCCCTGTACCTGCAGGCGTTGTTCCAAATCTTTACATGCATCATTGATACCCGATTCACTTAGCATATATCCTCGATACCAATGTGAGTTCCACAATGCGGAGTGCGTTCGTGTGTGACGGTGTCGATGCTGACTTTGTACTTCGAGCTAGATAACTTATTCTGTCCTACGCGATATCATGCCGTCTATGAAAGCGGAAGATGTATCCTCGCTGGATATGGTGCAGCGGAAACTCCGCCTCCTGACGCTTGAGAGACAACACCTGCAGAATAGGCTCTGTGAACTCGAAGTGGAGATCCAAGAGCATCAATGTCTCCTTACGAAACCAACGACACCCTCACGCGAGCTGGTCCCAATTGAACGACTTCCGCCGGAAATTCTATTACAGATCTTCTCCTTCTCAGTACACCAAGAAGATGACGAACAACTGGGTCTCGCGCTTGTCCGCCGTCCCTTCACGCTCTCTCATGTCTGTCAACAATGGCGCTCTCTTTCTCTTACCGCATCCGATCTTTGGACTAGCCTCGTCTTCAACAGTCCGAGCGCCGTAAATATCTTTGTAGCTCGTTCCAAGGAACGACCAGTCGATATCATCCACGTTGCGGACGCGCGCATCGAGCCTTCATCAACTGCGGAATTATATAGGCCTCTGGTTACTACCAGAAAACGCTGGCATGATGTTTTCTGGGAGGGTTCGTATGAACGGATGCGGAGCTTACTTTTGGTGCTCAATTACGACAAGACGAATTTCCCCCACCTCCACACACTTGATCTCCGCGTGCAGGCACGCGATTCCCCTTGTAAACCTATCTTGGTCCAGACATTTGGATCTGTACGCTTTCCGCAGCTCTCACGACTTCTGCTCTCAGGGATATCTCCCACTGAGCTTCCGCCGTCCACCGCACATCGCCTCCGCCGTCTGCATGTCCACTTCCCAGTTCCCCGGCCGTACCCCTCCAACCCGCTTCTGCCGCCATACTTTCGCATGTCCTCTTTCTGCGCATACTTGGCAAAGACCGTTCAGCTGGAAACGCTGATCATGGAGGACTGTACACCCCTCATGGACGTCTACCTGCACCCTGATCCCGGTCATCACATGAAACTCGATTCCTCCTCAGTAACTCCCATTCGTGCCATTCTACCTACCTCAGCGGTTCTCTTAACTGCTGTCCGCCGGTTTGATTGGACGTCTGCTCCTCCCAAAGACCTCTGGCGCCTTTTTCACTTCCTTAAGATGCCTGCGCTTCGCCAGCTCGACATATCGCTTGGTAAAGTCGAGGACCGCTGGTTCTCTGTGCAGGATCGTGTTATTGCTCCTATGCTGTCGTCGCACCCACTCTCCCTCAACCCTGTCAACCTGCTCTTGGAGTTCGACGCCCTGCAAGAATTGCGCGTCACCTGTTGCGACGCCGAAGGCCTCAGTTCTTCGTTGCGCAAGATGGCTTTTCCAGCTCTCTCGAAACTAGAGCTGTTCTATGATGAGATGCTTGTTCTTAGCGGACCTCCTTCCCGCAAGACTGAACCAGTACCGTGCCCGAAGCTTCCACCACTGGAGTCGATCTTCCGCGAGCCGCGCCTCGTGAAACTCACTCAGCTCACATTGTACGGCTTCGTCTTGGAGATGTCCGCGACGACTGCGATGCTGGCGTATATGCCCGCGCTCCAGGAGCTATACATGGACTCATGCAGAGGTACTGTGTCCATCGCTCTCCGTCGTGTGACTGTCGTGACATCTGCTACTCTAGGCGCGGAAAAGGCCCCCGTTTTGTCCGAGATCACTCGAGACTCAGACAAGACAGTCAAGAAGTGGAAGTGCCCTCAGCTCGAGATGTTCGCCGTCGAGCACTGTCCGAACCTACGGTTCCGGTGGCTGGAAAATCTCTTTGCGGCTCGGAAATGTGCGGCAGCAGAGATACGGGCTACCAGTGCCCAGCGTGTCATCCGTCCATTACCTAGTTCACGGAGGATTCTGCTCGGGACGGGACAATCTACCGCTAATACATCTCTGCTCGCTACTCCGCGCAGACCGAATGTCGCGCCGCGCGTCGTAGGCTCGCCTTCATGCTCTGTCATGTCCTCGCCCAACGGTAGCTTCGTCGCTGGCTGGAACCCCCACGAGCCCGTGGACTCGACGATCTCCATGACGCTTCGCGTCAAAGACTGCAGGCGCGTCTCCGCGGCGGAGATGATCTCGCTGGAAGGCAGGTATGGTATCACGAATACCAGTTGGGACGCCTGAAGCTTTCTTTTTCCCCCTCTCGCACTCGTTGATGCTCTAAACTGCGGTTATCATTCTCAGGATTGGATTGTATTCTACGTGTCATGGATTCCCTTCCCTCGCGATCTCGGTTCACGGATACCTCTTGCGTCACATCATATCCTCTGTATCTATCTCCATAGAAAGAGTACATTCGGCATAGTTCTCGTATAGTATAGCTTCGCTCGTATCACGCGCGCTCTAAATGAATCGTACATGTCATTTGACTTTTAGCTACATACATCGTACCTAGCAGGGTCTACCACGAGACCCAAACAGAGTGTGTACGAGCGGAGAGATGCATAAGAGTCCAGATTGGCTATGTCCGAGCCACGATCTACGTGTCTGCCTAACGGATGTAGAGATAGGGATGCCATTACACACTACGTCAAGTAGCTGTACACAATGCGCAACGTATCGATTAAACAAAGCAACTAGCACTACCCCAGTGTCCAAGCTTGAATGATGCAGAAACAGTCCAGACCCGACGTCCATGCGGTGGTCGCTACTAGCTACGAAGAGCGCCACCGACAAACACAAACAATAGAGCACTCGTTCTACCACCGAGCACCGTACACGCACCTCTGGTAGATCGACAAAGACATAAAAGCAAGCAAGAGCGCAGCGCCACGGCGCGGTCCCGCTCACGCGACGGACATCGGCCTGAGCTTCGAGCCGTCCTTCTGGAACGCGGGGCTCGGCGGGACGAACGTGTCGTCCGTGAGCGCCATCGAGACGGGCTCGTACGTGTGCGACGGGGCCGACACGCTGTCCATGTACGCCGACTGCGTGTTCATCGGCATCGGGCTCATGCGCCCGGGGTTCTTGCGCGGGCGCGCGCGGCTGCTGCGCCGGCGGAGGACGTACACGAGGCCCGCGGCGGCGAGCACGAGCAGCACGAACGCGTTCAGCGCGACGAGCGCGAGCACGGCGGGGAGGAAGCGCGCGAGCTGGTTGATCGTGTCGACGGTGTCGGCGGAGAGCTGCACGGCGCCGGAGGAGCCTGCGGAGGACGAGGATGACGAGGATGAGGACGAAGAGGTGCTGTTGGCGGCGTTGTAGGTGATGTTGGAGGCCGCGCTGCCGCCGCGGATCTCGTGGAACTCGGTGGAGGCCTTGTCCGGGTCGACGAGTGAGAGGAGCTTGACGTAGGGGTTGCCCATGCTGCCGGAAGAATCGAAGTCGCCAAAGTCATAGATCGAGTAGATGGAGCGGAGGACGTTGTCGCCGATGAGCCAGTCACTTGGGGTTGTATTGTGAGCGGTGAGACTTTTGCGTAAGATTGATTGGACTTACAATTCGCCTCCGCCGACGGCGACGGCTTGAGGGATGAACGAGCCAAGGCAGGTGTTGGGGTCGGAGACACTGGCTGGGGTCATGTCCAAAGGATGGATAGGGTACACGTTGCCGCTATGAGATATGAGCAAGACACCACCCGAAGGGTCTATCCGGTACTCACCCGAACTGGAGGGCCACATCGACCTCTGCATCGCAGGGAACGACCCACTGTCCGAGAGAAGAATCATACTGCGCGCCATCTACGTTCCCATAGATTGCGTTGCATACATCCTCGGAAGCGTAGCTACACACAATGATCAGTCAAGGGTCAGTTGATCTCAGGGAGTGAAATCGTACGTGTAGGATGTTCCGCTATCGAGCAAAACGACGGCCTTGCCCGATGGGGCACCATCCACGACGCTAGAGACAGATATTGTCTTGGAGCCGACGAGAACGGCATCCAAAAGGACATTCCAGCGGGAAGGGGCTGCTTCTGGCCAAGTAGAAAGCGCGGTGCTGTTCAAGACCGCGGAGTACTGGGACTCGACTTCGCCTGCATACACTCCAATATTAAGCGGCTTGTGTCTATTGTGTTGCCAGAAATGACTGACCGATAGAGAAGCTACCCTCGACGTCGCTGTCGGGATCTGTGCTACGCTGCAGAGAGAAAGCGATATAGTTAGGCTCGGACGGGTTCGCGGCGAAGGCGTTGTAGAGCAAACTACGGCCGGTGCTTCCACCGGTGTGGTTCACCCATGCGTCGATGGTAGACAAGGACGTGAATCCCAGCCCAGCGATGCCGTCTGCGCCATACGAGAGCGCGGGGTTTTCGGCTTTCGACACATCCAAGTAAGCCTGTGACGAGATGGAGAAGCTAAAGGCGAAAGTCAGCAGCGCGCTCATGGGACGCCGGCGGTCAAACGTACCCGGCAAACTCGACCGCTGCGTAGGAGATGGTCCCGTACGCCCATCCGATGCCATACTGCCATCTTGATCAGGCGCAAATCCGGTGATAAAATGCGTGATGGGCTTACAGTGAGGTTAATGGGAGCGATGGTCTATATTGACAGGTCAATGAATGATGCTCATCATGTACGGCATGACTTCACTCACGCTTTGTGTTGAATGAGGGAGCGGCGACGAAGAACCCTTGACCCATAAGTCTGAAGAACCTGTATCAAGCTGTACAGGATAGTCTTGCACACATATGTCAGTACTCATGGTGTACAACATTGTTGAAGTACGCACCGGCGCCTCCCAACGTGATCTAAGAAGAGGTGGGACGACCATCAGCCTCTTGTTCAAAGAACAACATTATTTTTTTTCGCGGAGGTCAGGGTGCACCGAGGAGAGTCGTGCTCAAAAGTACGTAAAATGACGAAATATTTCTGCGCGCCACAGGGCGAGCAGGACACGATCTGCAGAAACGTGCAGGCAGCCAAGATGTCGGCGATCACAATATTCCGGTATGCTTCTGGGCACAGCTCTCGACGACGACCACGACGCTCGCTTAGCATAAAAATTCATTCTTACTTACGTTAGCGAGGTATATAAGATCATGTACAGTGCTATAGGATGTGCGGAAGCGGTTGAGTACGTGCTCATTAGCGAATCAACGCAGCCGACTCACTTCAGGTCCACTTCGTCTGAGCTCGATGCGGCCGCAAGGGTGTGCGCCGAGGTCAGATGCGTGCTCCTCTTGCGCAAGTCGGAGCGCGTCTTGACCTGCTTCACGGGGAACTTGAGGGCATGGGTGAGCGTTGCGGGGAGCAGTACACAGAGCGAGAGCGAGAGGAGCTTCATGAGGGGGTTATACCGAGGCCAGCGTAAAGAGCGACTGGGTAGAGACTGGGGCGGGGAGAGACCGTGTGGCGGAGGCGGGCAGGGAGCGAGAAAAGACAGCTGGCCGTCGAGGAGAGAGCGCAGCGGAGGCGAGGCGAAGCAGCACACACAACAGCACAAGCGCGCCACCGGACACCGTCGACTTCGATCGTTCCAGGACAGTTTCTGTTTTGATTGGCTGCGTAACAACCGATTGCTTATCCGTTACTACCGTCACTACTAATCTCCGCTTACGACACTACAAACACTTTCTTACCCGGTAAGTAAACCTTTTGTTACCGCGGGTCTCGGCCCGCGTCATCCCGGCCGCGACTCACCGCTGCGGCCTGCGCGAGACCGTCGACTCGCACCTCCCCCTGCTCAGGCCGTCCACGACACCGACTCCCACGACGATGAGCACAGCATCGACTCACGGGGATAACAGACCTCGCAAACACCCTCTCGGACTTGCCCAACGTCGGACCCTCGCCCGATTTCACCTGCGCCCTCACGTGAAGATTAGCTGCCGCTCGACGCACCCGTGACCGTGTCGCCCCCACATCCCTCCCATCCGATTCCGGCTATGTTCCTTGACGCGTACACACCCACCCCTGGACACCTTAAATACACGGCGGGCGGCCTGCTTCGTCTTTACGTCCACCATGGCTCCCCCTCCTGCGTCGCGTAGTGTCATTCGCCGCCTTCTGTACGCTGCCCAGCACACTGCGTGCCCGTGCCATGGTTGTCGCACCGGTGGGAGCCACAACCCCCTCCATGCTCTCAACCAGATGAGAAAGCTTGCGACCCCTGGCAGTTTGCCTGTTGAGAAGGAGTACGCGTTTGAGGTCTGTTTCGAATGCGGGGGTTGTATTGTTCCCGCTCATCGTCCGCCTGCAGGTGGCAGCTTCGAACTTGAGATTCGGAGAGGGTGTGACTCGTGAAGTCGGTATGGACTTTAAGAACATGAAAGCTCGCAAGGTACACCCATCAGTTACGGCGTACGAGCAATTGAACCGACCAGGTCTAGATTGCGGTTTTCACCGACCCTAACTTGAAGGACTTGCCCCCTGTCAAGATGGTATGTTCACTACACAGGCCTGACCAACAACATCTCACAGTAGCCTTGACAGGCTATTGCTTCTCTCGAGTCGCAGACCGATTTACCTTTCACTGTATACGACCGTGTCGTCGCCGAACCAACCGAAGCAAGCTGGCGCGACGCTATTGCTTGGTCCCGGGAACAAGATGCTAGCCATTTCCTTGCGTATGTTTAGCCTTCGTACTCTATGATCATTCTCACTGAACTAGGTTCGTCCTCTCAGCGTGGGAGGAGGAAGCGTTATTGACACGGCCAAAGCTGCCAACCTGTACGTCATGCCGTCGAAATACAGGAATCTCAGCTCACAAGCCGCAGCTTTACGGTCTACAAGGATGCAGACTTGTTCGACTTCATCAACGCTCCAGTTGGCAAAGGTCTGCCCATTGATGAGAAGTTAAGACCGCTCATTGCTAGTATGTAGCTTACTTACCAATTGGATCGCCGTTTACTGACTCACGTTTGGTTCCAAGTCCCTACCACGGCCGGCACAGGCTCCGAAACTACCGGCGCAGCTATCCTGGACATCACCTCGATGTCCTTCAAGACGGGGATCGCCAACCGGGCTCTTAAACCAACCCTGGGTATAGTAGATACCTTGAACACTCGCTCATGCTCCAAGGGTCAGTAACAGTTACTGCCTTACTCTCCATCTGACGTCGTACTAGAGTTGCACATCAGTGCCGGCCTAGATGTCTTATTCCACAGTCTCGAGAGCTGGACCGCTATCCCGTAAGTTACCCCTATGGTCCACGCGTACCACGCACGGCTCATCACAGATCATTGTCAGATACACGGAGCGCACGCCTCGTCCTGCGAACCCTAACTTGCGCCCAGCATACCAGGGCAGCAATCCTGTCGCGGACATCTTCTCGTCTTGGGCCCTGCAAACGACGGTGAAGTATCTGCCCCGTGTTGCTAGGAATCCGGACGACCACGAAGCCTCAGATGCTATGCTGTAAGTTGTCACTTTCTCGCACGAACAACATAGACGACTCATTGGATCGTTGTATGTCAGCCTGGCTGCTTCTCTCGCAGGTATAGGTTTCGGGAATGCTGGTGTGCATTTGTGCCATGGTATCAGCTACCCTGTAGGTCCAGTCGACGTATCTCTTGTCGAGCATTCTGAACTCAATCGCTTCGCCAGATTTCCGGGCTGAACAAACAGGGCCCTAAGTACAAGCACCCAGGATACAATCTGGATCATCCCATAGTGCCCCACGGTGTCAGGTCAGTCGGCTTATTCTCATCGTAATGCACAATACTCACCGTAACACATTCCCAGCGTCGCCCTCTCCGCTCCCGCCGTCTTCCAATTCACCGCGCCCACCTCCGTCGACCGCCACCGGCACGCGCTCGAGATCTTCACGGGCCACTCGACCAGCGCGATCCGCGACGCGACGCTGGGCCCGCACCTCTACGAGGCCATCGCGCGCTTCCTCGACGGGCTCGGCGTGCCGCGCGGGCTGAAGGCGATCGGGTACGAGATGAAGGACGTGCCGAAGCTCGTCGACGGCGCGATCCCGCAGCGGCGTGTCCTGGATCTGGCGCCGGGCATTGGAGATGTGGCGGGCGAGGATGGACGGGAGCATTTGACGGAGATCATTGAGCGGTCGATGGAGTGGTGAGCGGAGGGTTGGGGGACGTGTCTTGGACTCTTGGGAGAATCTGCGTTGGAATTGCTGTATCATAACCTTGCTCCTACGGTCGAATGGATTGGATTGTACCATATCTACGCGCATCTTTACAAATTACCATATCTTCGAGTTGTTGAATACTTGAGTTCTTGCCCGACGCCGACGAATGACATCAAGCTCGCGCCTTGGGCGTCTCCGGTAATTACACAGAGAAAGTCATTCGCGTGAGTTTGGCGTCGCGACTTCTCTCAGCTACTCTCACTCGCCATGTCTACCTCACCCTCGAACCCCGCCCGCCGCCACACGCTCTTCCGCCCCTGCATCGACATCCACGACGGCAAAGTAAAACAAATCGTCGGCGGGACGCTCAACGCCGCCGCGCCCGGCGCGCTGCGCACGAACTTCGTCGCAAGCCATCCGCCGGCGCACTATGCGGCGCTGTACCGGGACAACGCGCTCGAGGGCGGACATGTCATTATGCTGGGGCGCGGGGAGGAAAATGTACAGGCGGCGAGGGAGGCGGTGGGCGCGTGGCCTGGTGAGTGCGATTTGAAGTCGAAGCGTGGAGGGTGGGACTGAAGAGACGATATTATCTGTCGTTCGATGTGTGCGCGAAGGGACGCAGGCGGCTTGCAGGTGGGCGGTGGGATCACGGATGAGAATTGCGCGGAGTGGATAGAGGCTGAGGCGAGCAAGGTGCGCTTGAAGTCGGCACTTGTGGTCCGTACAGTGCAGTGGAACTGAGGAACGGGTGTGAAGGTTATAGTCACCTCCTACCTCTTCCCAGATGCCAAGTTCTCGCTTGAGCGATTGCAAAAGCTCGCGTCCATGGTCGGAAAGGACAAGCTCGTCGTAGATGTTAGGTGCGCCCCGTATAGACCCTCTCGGTTCGCAGTCAGATACTGAGAACAGGTTCGTGCAGCTGTCGGAGACGAGGCGATAAATGGTTCGTAGCCATGGACAAATGGCAGCGGATAACAGAGATGGAAGTGTGCAAGGGTATGTCTGTGTCATCCTGTTTAGTGCAAGCCAGTTGAACGCGTTTGACAGAATCTTTGGACCTTTTGTCACAATACTGCAGCGAGTTCCTTGTGCACGCTGCGGACGTCGAAGGCCTGTGTCAGGGAATTGACGAGGATCTTGTGCGACGTGAATGATTCTGCAACCAGCCGTTCGTATATTTACTCATGTACCTTTTCGTCTAGGATTAGGCGAATGGGTGACAATTCCTACTACCTACGCTGGCGGCGCAAAATGTAGGTGCTGAGACTCGCTGTTTGGTAGTTATGCTGACGCGTCTATCGATAGCTGTTGCTGACTTGAGAACGGTGGACGAGCTCTCGAACGGAAAGGTCGACCTAACTTACGGCAGGCACGTACATATTATTGTTCTGTTATTCTACGTCATATCTTATGACATTCTGAACTCGTAGCTCACTGGACATATTTGGTGGGTCACTTGTCCGGTTCGAAGAGCTTGTCGCGTACAACGCTACAGCGAAGAAGTACACAGAGGTCATGTCGTCTTAGCTGCAGTTCTCGACGAGATTCAAACGACTCTTGCGCACTTGTGATCAACGGAAGAACTCGGCGTATGAAGAGGTTGCATGGACCCGTCTCGCCATTCATATAAGGAGAAGCTGCTCGAGTCCCTCGAGATATTGTCAATGTCGCCGAGACGGCGCGCCCCGCAGTCTGAGTCAATGAGGAACGCTTGCCGCGACTCGCGCCCGTCCCCGACAATTTTCTGTTCAAGGCAACGCAGGCGCTGTAACTGCTCGTCCCCGCCTCACACTCGCCCATACAGAGTATATACTGGGAAAGCCCCGTCATTTCGTCCTTCTAGATGTCTGTCCGTCAAACCGTCAAAGATTGTCGTTGCATAACCGAAGGTCCCGTGCTCGACGCGTTAGGGCGCCATCCTGCCGCTTATGCTCGACGCGTTCTCAGCTGCTCAACGCGTCCACCTTGCGTCGATCTTTCCTGATCCGTATGATGTCCTAGCGTATTTCCGCGAGACCATCCGAGACATCCTAGACTGACGCAGTGAAAGAGTGGTGGTGAAGCAGAGACCTCCAAGCTTGTGATAGTGCGGCTTACCTAAGCGATCGTCCCATTTCGGGCGATGATGTTGTCGTGTAGTGCAGGCTTGCACCAGGTCGTCTGCTGCTACTTAGTACCCTCTTCGCTGCCGCGCTGCCCTCACGCGTTCGAAGCCTCTCTCTCACCTTGACCGCTATCTAGAACTGCTCTCTCACGAACATCATGTCGACGGCCACTGTGGCCAACGGACAGCGTCCACCGTCGCCCGTTTCGCGCTCAGACACCCCGGCTGGCTTTGGCCTCTTTTCTGCACCCTTTGAGCGCTGGGTACGCGACGACCTTTCAGACTTTGCGAGCGGATTCACGCTGCTTGGTGCGTCTTTGTCTCTTTCTATCTCCCTGCATGCTCATTGCTGCCCGCTGCAGACACCATGGAGACCTTCTTCGACTCCCGGATAGACCTGCTCCAGCGCAACCTCCAGAAACACAGCGAGAAACTCAAAGTTAAGGCCGGCGGGGCCTTCCAGGAGATGTTTAAGAAAGACTTTGTGAACAAGCTCAAATCGCCGTCGGGCGAGATCCTCGCGGATAACCTCGAGCGCGAGATGCAGAAGTTTAAGCTGAAGGTATGCTGCTCGACGCGTATACCTCTAGTATGACCGCTCATTATCTCGTCTTTGTGCGTCCTGTAGGTTTCGCAGCGCATGACCTCGCTTGCCGCCTCATGGCAGTCTGCCAAAATCGTCCGCACACGCGAAAAGATCACCTTCATGTTCGGCGTCATGTCTCTCCTCTTTACCGCTCTTATCTTCGGAATGTACCCGCAGTGCGTATCGCTCCCGCGCTCCTCACCCACTCCTCCGCTCCCCGTCCAAACTGACCCGTCCACAGATGGATGCACATCTCCTACACCCTGCAGGCGGGGTACCTCCTCCCCATGCGCGCGTACATCTACAAAAAGCGCTCGTGGCACTACTTCCTCTTCGACCTCTGCTACTACTGCACGATCCTCAACTTCGTCTACATCTGGCTCCTTCCTGGCAACCCTGCGCTGTTCGTCGCGTGCTACTGCCTCTCGCACGGCTCACTCGCGAGCGCGGTCATCACCTGGCGCAACAGCCTCGTCTTCCACGACTCGGACAAGGTGACGTCGCTGTTCATACACATATACGCGCCGTTGACGTTCACGGTCATCCGGTACGTGCGATCGTTTCATTCTGTGTCGGCTAGGTGGATGATGGTAGTTCTTGGTTCTGATGGGGCGGCCTTTGTAGGCACTATTATCCCGGCGCGGAGGCGCGTTTCCCTGCTCTCGCTGAGTTGCCACATCTGGAGCCATGGCGTGCGCTATTGCTCAGCGGGATAATTTGTACGTCGGGTTTTCTTATTCAGCGAACGCTAGCTAACTACTACATAGACGCGATATGGCAACTGCTGTATTGGAAGTTCGTCCTAATCAATCGGCGGAAGAAAATCGAGTCCGGACAGCGCACGACGTCGTTCTCCTATCTGCTGAACGACAAACGGAGCGTCATCGGCCGCGCTCTGGCAAAGGTACCCCTGCAATACCGCGAGGCAGGGTTCATGTTCGGCCAGCTGCGTAAGCCTCGCCATCTTTCCGCTTACATTCCACGGCTCACGGCTGCACGATCATCTTAGTGTACTCGGTGCTCACTGAGCTCCCGGCGGTGTTCGTGTTGTACGACAGCTCGTTCTGGAGCGGTGTGTTCCTGCTGTTCATCTTCGCGGTGAGCGTATGGAACGGCGGCGGGTTCTACATCGAGGTCTTTGGCCGCAAGTGCGTGTCTTGTTGCTCCAGCCTTCCTACTACCCATGCACTGACTCTTGCTATTTGTCTCTCACGCAGATTCGAACGTGAACTCGAAGCGCTGCGCAAGGAGCTCGCAGAGGCGACCTCGCGCTCGGAACGCTCGAGCCCGACGCTCGGCCCGCAGAGCGACGACGACCTGACCGCCGTCGGCGCGTCATCGGGCCTGAACAGTAAGACGACGTCTCCGAACGTGAGCGCGGTGGAGCTCCCGCTCGAGACGCTCCTGCACGTCTCTGCGTCTGTGCCGTCATCGAACGGTGATGGCGAGAACGTGGATGGGGAGACGAGGAAGGACCGGTGAGGCGGCCGAATTTCGTCCTGCGGCCGTCGATGATCTAGGATGGGATCTATGACTTATTATGAACCGACCGGACCCGAACCTGAACGAATCGACTGGATGGATAGTACCCTGGACACCCCGGACCCGGCCCCGTTAATATGCACCCCGCCCTTTTGACCTTCTCCTCTTACATATCTGTCTTTCTCAACGCATGGCCGCTTTTCGCACTCACTTTAGTACGCGCCTACACGTCTAACACCCCTACACACCATGCATCATGCCTTTCAAGACTCAAGACCCAGTACGCAAGACTCACGACCTACCCTAACGCCCCTACGTTTTCTGTATGTAGATCACCGCCGTCGCTCCCTCACTCCCGCCCTGTAGCACGCTCCACTGTTTCAGGGCCCACGGGGCAATGGCCTGTTGTAATCTCAGCTCATAGCCCTAGCCCATGCGTCTCACTGCCCGCTGCTGTCGAACCCCGTTAGCTAATAGCCCGTTTAGATGATTCGGATTTCTGTTCGTGTTTAGTGTTGTGTGGAGTAGTGTGTCTACTATACGGAATGTATCTTTTCATCTGAGCCCTGTAGGGTGTGTAGAGGTGTGTTATTGTGTAAAGGTGCGTGTATGCAAGTCTCGGTGTCTTTAGGGTGTTAGTATGCTAAGCTGAGTGTCGAACACAGTTTAGATAGAATAACGAGGTCGACACGAGCCTCGAGGCGATATCAACAGCGCCCACACCATGATCAACACATCTCAATACATGCAGTTCGTGTCTTGAAACACACGCCGGCGAGGGCTGCACGGGCTCCTACATCATCGAAGTCCTTCGCCAGTCACATAAACACCTAGATCTCCCCTGATACAGCTCGAAAGTCCTTACACTCACCCATCGTACGTGCCTCAATCTACACTTGGGCTCACAACCATACTCCAGCATGTCTACCGCCGCGCCAGTCCCCCCAGGCGCCCTCGTCCTCGTCACGGGGATCAACGGGCACGTCGCGAGCACGACCGCGCTGCGTCTCCTCGAGAGGGGGTATCGCGTCCGCGGGACCGTGCGTGCGCTCGCGCGCGGCGCGTATGTCCGGAATGTTTTTGGTGTGAAGGGGTACGGGGGAAGGTTCGAGCTTGTGGAGGTGCCGGATATCGTGGCGGCTGGGGCGTTTGGTGGGGTTTTGGAGGGTGAGTGATACTGCTAGGATGAGGCGTCACGGTCGAGTGCTGATGTTGGAGCTGTGGTCGGCAACTTGAATAGGTGTCGATGCCGTTGTGCATATGGCGTCGCCCGTGACGATGGACGCGAAGAGGCCCGAGGAACAGGTATGTTTGCCGTCTGAGTAATTTATTCTCATAGCTAAAATCTTGTAACATAGTACGTCCCTTCGGTCGAAGGCACGCTCAACCTCCTGCGCAGCGCCCAGCTCGTCCCGAGCGTGAAACGCTTCCTGTATCTGAGCTCCATCGGGTCGGTGGTCATGGGCACGAAGGACCCCGCGCAGGAGGTCGTGACGCGGGAGGACTGGAACGTCGCCACCGCGCAGGCCGTCCGCGATCTCAGTCCAGAGGATCCGCATATCGGATTCCATATTTATCTGGGGTCGAAGTTGGAGGCGGAGAAGGCCGTGTTTGCGTTTGTTGAGGAAGAGAAGGTGGGTGTGGCGTCATGTGTGTCGCGACGTGGATTGAAGTTTGAAGACTAATGTCTTGCGGATGCTTTGTAGCCCCGGTACAGTTTGACCACCGTCTTGGGGTCCATAATTATTGGGCCGATCCACAAGGAGCTCACTGGGCCGCCGCGCCAGGACCAGGCACTCGGCCAGCTATACGACGTTTTTGCTGATCCTCCGCGTGTTACTGATGTCAGCCCCGTCGTCAGCGGTGAGTACCAAACGCTACGAAGCCGCCTATTCGACTTGCATGTACTGACCCATCGACAGTCGTATGGGTCCACGCCTACGACGTCGCAGACCTCTTCATAGCGTCGCTCACCTCCGACAAAGTGGCCGGTAAACGCCTCCTTGCGGTCGCAGGCCGGATGTCGTGGGCACTAGACGTGAATATTGTCCGTGCGAAGTACCCGGGGAGGCCGTACCCGCCGGTCCAGGCCGACGCACCCACGATGAACTACCCTGGCGCGGATGTTATTGAGTTCGACACGGCGCTGGAGAGGGAGTTCTTGGGCGGTTCGTGGCGGACGTTGGAGGACGCGGTGTTGACATGCGCGGGGGATTTGATTGAGAAGGAGGCGAGGGGGTGGGATAAACCTCTGGTATCGGATGAAGAGTTGTGACTGCTATCCTGTTATGTTTTCGGCGAATATTGCCTATTCTCGTTAGTTCGCTGTTTGCTGCTGTTGCGTCGAGTCCATGTAACTAGCACCCCCAAGACTACCACAGTGATACGTCTGGAATGTATGTTTAGAACCTGGATCCTACCGCGCTTGGATGGCGTATTGCTTGGTCATATACAAGCGTGTCGATTTTCTGGTCGAGAGCTTTCACAATCCTCATAGTAAGCATGCCTCGAACTTCACCTGTACATTTGGCCATTGTACTAATGTTTTTCACCTGTCGTTTTCTGCGCGAGCGGAACGTCAGCGGTGCCTGGGCTGACGTACATAAGACGATTTCACAAATTCAAAGGGTCCCCTTAGCGGCGACGTCACACGGAACAAAAGGGATTGACCGGAGACGCGGACGCGTCGGACACAAACACGAACGCGTCGAGTACGAGCGGCGTTACAGCGCGAGTTTGTGCTCGGTGTTGTCAACGTTGGCGGCGACGAGGGCTATTATATGACGGGCTATTTCGGACAGCAACGAGACACCTCTCGTACTACGGAGAGCTAGACGGGGACGAGCACCCGACACAACACTCAAGGGAAAAATTGATGGGACGCGAGCGGGGAGGGAGAGGCTCTGATTGGCTGACTCTGAGGTTGACGCATTCGGCGAGTTGGCAGCGGTCGGACTCGCGCAGGGTAAGCCGCGGCAGCCAATGGGACCCGCCAGCCAATAAGGACTCCCGCCACGCCCGGCTGCTATTGGCTGCTCGTTATGCTGCTTATCAGATAACCGCACGTGACGCGATTGAAACTCCGTCTGGGAGTGGATAGAGGATGGCTTGAGTGTGGGTGCGCTCATTCGGCACGGCCCTGACTCTTTCCCTCCACCACCACCACCTCCCTCGTCTACCAGCCATGTTGCGCTCGACCCTCGCACGCTCTGTCCTCTCGCCCGCAGCCCGCCCCGCCATTGCAGCTGCACGGCCAGTGCTCGCTCGCGGCTACCACGAAAAAGTCATCTCCCACTACGAGAAACCCAGAAACGTGGGTCATAGGCTCGTCGAGGCCTCCGAATCCCTATCTGATAACCGTCACACAGGTGGGCTCTCTCCCCAAGAACGCCCCTGACGTCGGCACGGGGCTCGTAGGCGCACCCGCGTGAGTGTCTCTCTCCTCTGCGTTGCCGCCCGCCGTCGCCCGGAACACCGTCGTTGCTGACCAGCGTTTCCGACCCGGCACAGATGCGGCGATGTCATGAAGCTCCAAATCCGTGTTGACGAGAACGGTATCATCTCTGACGTCAAGTTTAAGACGTTTGGCTGCGGCAGCGCCATTGCCTCCAGCTCGTACATGACCGAGCGCGTCAAGGGCCTCTCGCTCGAGGAGGCTGAGAAAATCAAGAACACTGAGATTGCAAAGGAGCTCTGCCTCCCACCAGTCAAGCTTCACTGCTCGAGTGCGTTCACTGCATTCTTTTCGGCCACCCTCGCGACAGTACTGACTCATCCTGCTCTTCTTTGTAGTGCTCGCCGAGGACGCCATCCGCTCAGCCATTCGGGATTACCGGACAAAGCGCACCAACCTGTCCAACCCTAAGCAGGCAGGTTTCATCGACGTCTCACAAAGCGCGGCAACAGGCGAAACAGTCGCGACCGCTCATCCGCCGTCGTCCTAAGCATCGACAAGACGCTCTCCGTCTCGTCCCGTCTGTTGCGTTCCTATCACGTTTGTCGTCACATTGCTTTGCTCGCTCTATAGTGTGTACTTGTAGGTTCAGGACTTTTTACTCCTCATCCTCTTTTCTTCGTCTCTTTCTTGCATCACTTTAGCATCACCTATGTCTCGTTCCGCGAAACGTCTCATATATTATGCATTCACGGATTGGTCTGGTACATCGCAGTGGGCCATGACAGCAGATTGAGATACAGCACCAACGAATAATGAACCGCGGCACGCGTGTCACGCGCCGCCCCAGCATGGGAACAAAGCCACAAGAAGCACAAAGCAAGACACGCGACACGCCGTCTACGTGCCCTTCTGGCCAATGAACGAGAACGTGCCGCCCGCGAACCACCGCTCGTTCGCCTCGCGCACCCGCGCGGCCGCCGCGGCGCGGTTCGTGAGCTCGAAGCCCTGCACGGGCGTCACCGTGAGCGAGGTCGCGGTGCCCGACGTCTGCGTGCCGTCTGCGCTCGATTGCGCCGCGGCGCGCGTGAGCGCGGCTGTGCGCAGCTTGTTTGCCTTCGACAGCTTGGCTGTAGGGTAGAGTGAGAAAAAGGAGGAACAGAGCGTGGTGAGCGAGTGCGGCGCGTGGTGTGTCGGGTAGTGGGGGCGACGCACCTCTGCTCTTGGCCTCGCCGACGCCCGCCCTGACCTTGCCCGAGCCGATCATGCCGAGGCCCTTCGTCTGGTCGAACGCGCCGACCTCCTCCTCCGCCTCGCCAAACGCCATGCGGTTCTGCAGCTTGCGCAGCTCGGTCTGCGCGTACGCCTCCTTCGCCTTGCGGGCCCTGTCACAAGAAAAAACCAGAGCGCCAGTCAGCATCGGCGCCCAAGCGCGCTTGTCAGGACGTGGAGAGGGACGCACCGCTTGCCGCCGCGCCGCTTCTTGGGGCCGTCGTTCGGGATGGGGAGCGCCTTGGTGATCTTCGAGGGCGGGGGCGCCGCGAGGCGGTCGATGTGCCGCTCGATCTTGTCGCGCAGCTCGTCGCCGTACGCGCCTACGTGTCACATGCACATGCAAATGCTCGTCGTCAGCATACACACTCTCAGCGCGCATATAAGCTTGGGGGGACGCACCATCGCGCCGCTGCCGCTCGAGGTCCATGCGCGCGGCGAGGCAGCACTTGGCGCCGACGGTGCGCTGGACCTTGAGCTGGTACTCGGGCGGCGTCGTCTGTACGAGGTCGGACTGGAAGACGAAGCCTGTGTGGCGCCGCTGCGTGGCGGAGGAGAAGCCGGCGGCGATCTTGCGTTGTGCACCGAGAAGCTGTTGTGCATCGTAGAGAATGAGATCAAGTTCGGGTGTTAGATGAGGATTGTATACGGGCGAAGAAAAAAGGAAGAGTGAACGTACATGAACGTTACATGCGGGCATCTTGGCGAGGCCACTGAGCCCGCCGGCGACACCGAGGAGCTTCGCTGCTGTGGTGGTACCGACGATAGCGGATAGGTTCGGTGCGAGGACATTCATTCGTGAGCTGACGTACATGAATATCTATCACGGACATCAGTAACTGAGTGTTGATATACAGCTGTACCACTGCAGGGCGGCGACGAACCTTTTTCCGTGCTTCCTCGAGGTTGTCCGCGAGGTCGCACGCGCGCTGGACGGCCTGCCACTCGGGCTCGCTGAGCGGCTGGCCCGGGGTCGTCGTCGCGGTGATCATGACGCTCATGACGATCGCAGAGGGGAGGATGCCGTTCAGGTTGACCTTCGTCGGGTCCTCGCTGTTGCCCAGCGCGCGCACGGAGCGGATGTACATCTGCGGGTCCTGGACGAGCTGCTCGAGCTCGGGGAACTTGGCGGCATAGTGGTCGCGGATGAACTGCCGGGTGGGTGTCAGTGACGTGCACTGAATGCCGCAGAGCGAGGACGACGCACCTTGTGGACGACCATGATTTCGTTGTCGACGTCTACGGAGAGGTTGTTCGCTTGGACGATGAGGTTGTACTCCGGATTCGAGTGTGCGGGCAGTGCCATCTGCTCCGGCGTGCTTGGATTCGCCTCGTACTTCTCGATGTCCTGTATACCAGCACCGGAACCAGTGTCTCAACGTTTCGCCCCGAACGATCAATAAACCCACTGGGGCGCACCTTGAGGATATCGTTCATACGCTTACTCCCATGCAACTTCGCAATCTTCCGTACGTCCTCGACGGCCCCAAGCTCCATCCGCTGCACCTCCTCCGCGTCGAGCTCCTCGGCGGGCCTGATCCCGCCCTCGAGCACCAGTGTACCCACTCTGCTCTTCCCTCCATCCTCCGCGACATCCTCATCCACTTCACCGTCCGCGTCCATGTCATCATCTTCATCTCCATCCCCGCCCGCTGAAGCCTTCCTTTTTACGCCGTTGGTCTTGGTGGTGCCCGTGCTTGTACTGGGCCCTGCGGGGGGGGTCTCGTCCTCTTGGTGCTCCTCTTCGTCCTCGGACAGGCCTTCGAGGTCGGCTAAGAGCTCGTCTGCGAGTGCGCTCATTAGTGGACAGGTAGGTAGCGGATGAAATGGCGTGAAGGTGGGAAGAGAGAAAGAAAAGGTGAAGTGTGAGGTGGGTGAAGGGAGACAAGAGGTGTCGTGAAGCAGGCGCTCGCGGCGCGCGTCGCTGTGACTAGTCTAGGGTTAGGGTCATAATACTTTCTCAGAGTTCGTATGTAGTACGTACGGTGATGAGCTTGGTCGATGCTGCCGGTATTGTTGTGGTAGTGTACTCAAATACTCTGTAAGGTAAGGATTCGAGTACAACGAGACAATATAGTGGCTCATAGTAGTCGTTTGACTGCAAAGTAGTCACTAGTCACGATCCTTCGCGTCGTGTGTTACGTTGGCCTGAGCCGAGTCGAGCTGAGAAACTTGCCCTTCTCTCCCTGTTGTCGGGACCTCATTCAGTATACATGTTACTCCATCACGCCCGGCGTCCGCGAAGGAGGTCGTCGACGACCTGGAGAACGGCGGGAGGGATTGACGCGTATCGGCTACTCGTTCACGTGTGATCGGATCCGGACCTTACCCCGCATTCGCGTACCCCCACATCGTCACTCTTGACTTTCTCCTCTTTCACCTCCTCAAACAAGTACTGCACAGTGCTAAAGCCTCAAGAACAACGTTCTTGTCAGGATGCGCGGTGCACTTCAACGATCTCTGCGACATAGTCTAGCTTTCAATGGACCCAGACGGGCGTACCACGCGACGGTCCTCCCCTCGCTCCTCTCGACCACCTCGCCGGAGTTTAGAGCGAAGGCAGAGTCTATGGACGCCGTGGTCTCAGAATTTGAGTCTAAGGTCGCGGCGGCACGCTTGGGCGGTGGCTTGAAGGCCGCAGAGCGTATGCGGAGCAAGGGCAAGAAGCTCCCGCGGGAGAGGTACGCCAACGTATTCTTCGCCAGCTGCAAAGGCCATGACAATGAGACTTGTTCATAGGTTAGCACTACTGCTAGACCCACACACACCGTTTCTAGAACTGTCACAGCTCGCCGCACACGATGTCTATCCGGACCATGTACCTGGTGCAGGCATCATCACTGGCATAGGCCGGATCGCCGGTCGGGAGTGTGTCGTCGTTGTGAACGACGCGACCGTAAAGGGAGGGTCGTACTATCCTATGACTGTCAGTGCTTCGCCATCCGGTGCGAAATTGTGCAACTCATTTGGCCAGACGTTTAGGTGAAGAAACATCTGCGCGCGCAGGAGATCGCTCGCGAACATGATCTGCCGTGTGTATATCTTGGTCCGTCTGTGTATGTTTTTCCATGGTCCCAGTGACTTACACGCTCTGTCAGTCGAATCCGGAGGCGCGGCGCTTCCCCATCAAGCGAATGTTCGTTCAAGGGATAATTGCTGAGACTCCGAGTGAAGCTGAACGGACTTACAGGTTTTCCCAGATAAAGAACACTTTGGACGTATATTCTACAATATGGTATGTTACTTAGTCCCTCTACCGGATCGTCGAATAATTCTACAACGACTGCCCTACACTCCAGGCCCAACTGTCTGCACTCGGCATACCCCAAATCGCCGTCGTGCACGGCATCTCAGTAGCAGGTCCGTAACCCCTTTTCCCCTCACCCAATATTGGGAAGTCACAACAGTCCCCAGGCGGCGCCTACGTCCCTGCCATGGCCGACGAGAACATCATCGTACGCGAGCAAGGCCGCATCTTCCTCGCAGGCCCGCCGCTAGTCAAGGCCGCGACGGGAGAAGAGGTCGACGAGGAGACGCTCGGAGGCGGGATGATGCATTCGTCTGAGAGCGGTGTTACTGACCACCTGGCGCGTGATGATGAGCATGCGCTTGCCATTGCACGCGGTATTGTTGGCGACCTTGGGAAGGCGGGTGGGCGAGAGGTGCCAGTACGTCCTCGATCTTCTGGCGGACTCTGTCATGTCTCGCTAAACCGCTGCCGATTTTGCATGTCGCGTTCAGCCACCTGCGCAGCCAGAGGGCCCGGTATATCCTGCACATGAACTGCATGGTATTGTAGGTACAGACCTGCGGCAAGCGTTCGACATGCGCGACGTGATTGCTCGCGTAGTAGACGGGAGCCGCTTCAGGGAATTCAAGAAGGAGTACGGCACCACAATCGTAACCGTAAGTCCTACCCTCAAAGTATCTCAACCCGCGCAAATCGACTCATAATCTCTATCGCTGTTTACCGTCAGGGTTTCGCGCACATACACGGGTACCCAGTCGGCATCGTCGCGAACAACGGCATCCTATTCTCTCAGTCCGCGCTCAAAGCGACACACTTCATCGAACTGTGCTCACAGAGACAGATTCCACTGCTGTTTCTCGTGAACGTGACTGGATACATGGTAGGGTCCAAAGCAGAGAAAGGCGGAATCGCGAAGGACGGCGCAAAGATGGTCAGGGCGGTAGCGTGCGCCGACGTCCCGAAGTTGACGGTCGTAGTTGGCGGTAGTTATGGGGCGGGAAATTATGGTGAGTGATGTTGCGCTCAGAGAGAATAAGTTGATTGATATGTGTTTTTGTGTAGGCATGTGTGGCAGGGCTGTCAGTACTCGAATCTTGATGCTTATAATGCTCCGTAGCGGCTAACAACGCTATCGCAGTATTCGCCACGGTTCCTATGGATGTGGCCGGTGAGTTCGAAATCTTTTCATGAAATATGCAGTGTCTGATCATATCGACAGAACGCGAAGGTGTCAGTGATGGGCCCTGGACAGCTCTCTCAAGTCATGGCTACGGTATCAAAGTATGCAATTTGACGAGCGGTCAGCGGCGTGATTGACTTAGCATGATGATTTGCAGGGACCCAACAAAGCACAACACTCTCAAGGACGAGATCGAGGAGCAGTCGACGGCGCTGTACGCAACAGCGAGGTTGTGGGACGACGGGATTATCAAGCCTGTGGACACGCGTGATACGGTCGGCTTGGCACTCGCACTTGCCGCACGCGAACGGGGTGGCTCCCGTGCAGGGAGGACAGGGCTCACGACGTGGGATGGGGACGCGAAGGGTTTTGGTGCGTTCCGTATGTGAACTGTGGCATGACGGAGTATACCAAGTGGTGTATAGCAGCGTGATATACAGTGTAATATACGAGTCTGGATCATCTTCTCAATCGGCGCTATGTTCGATCTCTGGGAAGCCACGAGTGTAGGTATCACAGCCGTTTTCTTTTGCGGTTTTGAAGATGGTCGTCGTCGACCTCCATCGCGTCGGTCTCTCGCTTTGCGCCGCCGTTCCCGTCGGCAGGAGCGGACGGCGGGGGACTTGACCATACGTTGAGCTTCGCGTCTTCCCCACCTGTGAGGAGGACGTTATTCTGCGAACGTCATTAGCGATGCTTGGAAGATGATATATGGGTTTTTTTAGCGCACCTTCTCGTCCCAAAGGACAGATCGTACGACACCAACGTGTGCGCCGGTCCAGAGTCGCTCCAGCCGCCATGGAGCATTTGGATCGGTGAATGTTTGTCGTGTGGCCAATGCAATGTCTCCCCTGGGATGTATCAATCAGCACAAAGGGCTTCATTTCGTGTTGGGGACGCACTCGTTGGATCCGAGGAATATGCTCAGGTCGTTGTCGCGGTCGTCAGGGATAGTCAAGTTGTTGTGACATCCGATGAGATAGTCAGTCACCCAGGTGAAGTCTTGTCTGTGAATGGACGGCTGGCGGATGTCAACATCCTGGACTGGATCAAGCTGTGTAGATGTAACCAATTAAGAGCGAGATACCAAAATAATGACGGTCTGCTCCTACCTCGCCAGTCCAGATACTGAACGTCTCCATATCGCTCGAAGCCCATACGGCGGGCGAGCCGCCTCGACCATGGATCCAGCCCGCTTGAGCGATACTACAGCCCCAGTTGCCGACATACAAGCCTGCTTCGTCTTCATCGGGTTCATCTGCGTTTGAAGTACTCAGTAGACCATCTGACGAGATCGATAAGAGAATGTTGCTATTCGAACTGGAGGAAGGCGAGCGGAGGAAATGGACGGCGGTGATGTCGTCGGAGTGCGTGTAAGTATGTGTGCGGACTGGCACTGATGGATTTCTCGTGTCCCTTCCCATTGGTGAGTAAAAACACGTTTTATCTTCCGTCCACAACTCACCAGTATAGGAGGAGGGCGTCCTCCCCTTGCAGGTCTGTCCCCGCCGCCACAGTCATCCCATCACCCGAGACATCGCAGCAAAGCAGCGCGCGGGCTTTGCCTCCCGCAAGAGCGTGCACTGTTCATTCAAATGCAGAGACTTCTCTTGAGTTCAGCCGGATTTCAGTGAACGGTACGAAAGACTACTGACTCTGCAAACCCACCGAGCCCGAGCGCTCGTCCCATGCTTTCACCAAAGCATCCTTGCCACAGGATAGCAACGTCTGATGTGTCGCGTTGCCTAATTTTGGCACGGATCGCATTGCTGTGATGGCGTCTTCATGCCCAGCAAACTGGCCTGAAGGGCTCAGGTTGAATTTATCGTAGAGATAAATTTTGTTGGTGGGCGCGGAGGAGGATGCAGCATAGTGCGATGAAAGCGAGGCAAGCGAGAGCACGTAGGCTTCAGAGGGGAGCACCGCGGTTTTTATTGGGTTCGCCGACCTTGTCAGCGTCGGTGTGTCGACGAGCGACATGTTGCGCGAAACTTTTGTTGTGTTTTTCTGGGAGGTTTCCCGAAAGAAGCGGGGCAGGCTTGGCGCACGTGGCCTGCTTGACGACTGTTTGCCGCCGAGAGTGTGGGGGCGCCCTGGCTGGGTGCGCACAACTTATTCTCTCTCTCTTTCATCGGTACCTCGAGGACCTTCCTCTCTGCGGTTGTCTGGCTTCGTTCTCCTAGACTTTGTTCATTTACAAACGCACGTTCAGTGCACACACTCTCTTTTAATCACACGCTCTTTACCGCAATCTACGCCCAAGGCCCACAGCGCACTCGCAGCGTTCCAGGTCGACCCGTCCAGCCCACACACCAATTCTTCAGCCGCATACTGTACTCTTCTCTGCGGACCCGTCGTCTCCCGCACATCTACTGCATCCCACTTTGTGCTTTATACCATCCTAGACCGTCATGCCTCGTCGCGCAGGTGAGTGCCACCTTTGCGATGGTCGTCCTTCCGACCGTCTGATTGACTAATAACTCGTTCGTAACAATAGGTCCTCCTCGCCTTAACCGCCTTCCCCTCCGTCTCGACTACACGTTGATTCCCGCGCCATTAGGTGAGCTATGCCGCAGTTGTTACCGTGCGCTCGGGCCGTGACCAGTTTTCATTGTCAGATCTATCACGCCCCCTTGTCGATGAAAAGTCGCCACTCCCTGCGATCATCGTTACACCTTCCTCACCATCCGGAGAGACCGACTTCTGCATTGCGTTCATAGCCCCGCCGCAGAAGCCCTCAGTCCGCGAGCGCGTTTCCACAGCGCTCGCCAAGGTCCCGAAACTCTCCTTCCACCGCCGTCTCCCATCGGAGATCCAGCTACCTATCAGCAAAAATGAGTACGCCGAACCCCCCTCCCCGTCGTGGTCCATCAAGGCGAAAGCACGCACCGTCATCCTCTTGACCATTCTCGTCTTCATCATGGCCTGCCATCTGATCCTGCACAGTATGGTCTCTGCGCACCCTCGCCTTGACTTCGGCTCTGCAAGTGAAGAGGAAGTTACACTGACTTCACTGGCCAACGGACCTTTGGACTCTTTTGGCGGTGTGTCTCACGACGCGGTCGACGCGAACGAGCCAGGCGTAGCTGGGTGGTTCAATCTCAATTCTATCTGGGCCCCTGTGCCCATTACGGATGGAAAGCGCGCCATGCGCTTTATCGTCACTGACGAGGAACCTCAAGGCCTACAAGTGGAAAATTAAATAGAGGCGGATTGTAGGGCGTGTCTCTCGCGTCCAAAGACTGCGTTTCACGACATATAACGTGCTACTCACGCTTAATCCCGGGGACTTCGGCGCGCTCTCCCGGAGGCATGGTTACCCAGATGTATTGGAGCTCTGCGCTCTGCGCCATGGCGGAACTTTTTTCTTCGTGTTGCATTGTTGGATGGAACTTTTATTTATTGTGCGCGGCGGTTTCTGCACAGTTGGGCAATGCCTTAGACGGGCACTTTCATGCTGCGTTATCTGTTCGTCATTCTGATAGTAACCAGCTGACTACACCATTATGCGATGTAGATCACCGATGCTCTATTCATTCAAGTTCTGCTGTCGATATTCATCTTCCCATGTCGCATATCAGTGCACATATACCTTCTATCTCTTGTTCTGCAGTCTGTAAGTTCTAACTGATTCTAGTATCTGTACTAATATATCATCGTTGGCTCTTGTTGTCACTTTGAGTTAAGTCTGTGCTGATCGTGCAGAGCTGATACAGCAGGGATGCCGCAAGCCGTCGCACAGGAGGCCAGACTGCAGAGACAGAGAGTAAGGGTCAGATGCGTTCCGTTAGTGTGGTAACAAACCTTACGAACGTAGGTGAGCTTCCTCTGCTTTGGTACTGTTGGCCTGCTGATAGCTTGTATTAAAAGCGAACCGTCATGTTTATCGCATCGCCTTATGCCTCGCTGTGAGTGTGCAGGGAACGCGCGTCCAGATACCGCGTCATTCACATCGCTTTTAAGCAAGACACCTACATTGCAGCCCTCAAGGCTGTGCTCTTTATATCCGCCCGTGTACACGCTTGATAGCCACGACCCTTCAAAGACATTGCCTAACAGGGCGCTCCACCGATGAAATATACCCAAAACCAATCATCTCGCCCACCAGGATCCGTACAGGAGGCAGATTAATGGGCGTCTGTGTCCTGCGCTAGCGTTGGTGGCGTAGTTTGTCTCTCCGCGCTCAACGGTTCCGACGTCAAACTCTCTGTCATGCCCTGGCGTTGTTCCCGGTGCGTCGTTCCCCACTCAACAAACACAACTCTGTGTCGTATCTTTGTTCGTAATTTGTTCGAGTCAGATAGTGGCTGCAGGTTTGTGCAGGCTCTCACGCCTGGCCGAAGATTCCCCAAGACTGGAAGTCGCTAGCGGTGGGCGCAATGGAACCAAGGCAGTGTCCGAAATGAGGCAGCCCCCGTCGCCAAGATGCGCAGATCATAGCGCTTTACGTCCGTGCCGACATGATTCAGGAAAGGGCAAGCGGCTAGAAAACCCTCAGTCAGGCACGACGCACTGCCCACGTCAAGGGTCTTCCCGCTTACGTGCAGCTGACCCAGGAGGATTTAAACCCTAGGAAGAGGCAAAATGCCAGCGTTCGACATCAGCCTACCCCCCTTCTTCCTCCCTAGTCGATCCCCTTAGCTCGGGTTAGCTGAGTATCATCATGTACAACTGGGTCCATACCATGAGGCTCGCCGTCCTTGGTACGTGGACTTCTATATCTACACGATTCAATATCGACGAGCACGTGCTTACGCCACTCGTTGCGTTCTAGGCGTGACTTCTTTGTTCTCGCTCATCGTCCTCGGTCTCGCGGCAAACTGGATTTCGATGACCCAACAACATATAAATCTCTATTACGCTTATGCGGCTCTAGCTGTCGCGACCGCGGTCTTGACGTTTACCGTCCCGGTCATGTACGCTGCCGACAGACTTGATCCCCGTTATATCAACGCTGAAACTCTGCCATAGGATCGTTATTGATCTCCTGAGACGGGGTGCATTTACCTCCAAAATCGTGGTTGAGTTCGGTTGGCTTGGTCAGTTTTTTTTTTTCAACAAGATTCAACCTCTTATGCTCGTACTGACCATTCCCCGGACACAGGGTTCCTCTGGATAATGTGGCTCGCCACGGCTGCCTACTCTGCAGATCAACTCGGAGGTTTCGGAAACAGCTGTCATTCTAGCTTCGAGCCCTCTTGGTGGACCCAAGGATGCTCGGAGACGCAAGCTATCACTGCCTTCTCGTTCCTCATCTGGATTGCCCGTAAGTGACAGTGTTGCATACGTTTCATTGGTGGCTGTTAAACATAGAATGCAGTTACTGGCTACCTCGGCGTCCTTCTCACGCTGTGCATCATTGCTGCTAACAGGGGCGCTGGCGTGTGGATGTCTACTGTCAAGGAGGCGCAGTTCGCGCCTGTCAACGTGAACTTCAGCGGTGCTATGGGCACTGCCGAGGTCAAGGCACCCATGGGCGTTGTTAACGAACCTGGATTAGCCTACCCCCCACAGCCGACCAACGTTTGATTCACACTGTTGTAGAATGATAAGGCCCTGAAGACGGACCTTTGTTGTTGGTGTTGAACGTTGTAATCCTCCAGATGTCAGTAGTACAGTGGATGCGAGGAGCTTAAGCTTACGACCGTCATAAGTGTTTGTACACTACATTCTTTACGCTGCGTTGTCTTTGTTTCGTGCCTTTGTATCTGTTTGTATACCCTACAATTCAGCAGCTTTCTGACTATGATAGAGTGCCGAAGTTATGCTAAACGATCCGGCTTGTCGCGATCGTACCTATTTATTTCACAGCCGGTGAGGCTCGTGTATAAGAGATTACCTAACGAGCAATACACTCAGAGCCGTTCTAGATGCTTTGCCAGTGGTATGCACACGAAAATAGCAAACAAATCCCTGGGAGCAATGGGAGCACAACTATGTTGATTATGAATTGGCAATTGTCCAATGCTCGCGTGTATAGATTCTAGTATGTAAAATGAATGTGACGTCTAAAATGAAGAGCAAACAGAAACATGCGATATCGATAAGGAGTGAGAAGGTTGTTTCAATGAAAGCAAACTTATAATTCGAAATTTACTCTACGTCGGACGAATTGCCGGAGTCTGTCGGACTGAATGGGGTAGCACCGGGCCTCCTGAAGACACACATCTCCACAGCGACACCAGGACCGAAGGCAAGACCCATAACGTACTCTCTGCCCGGGCCCATGTCCTTCTGGCGGAGCCGGTTGAAGACGCTGAAGATGGTCGCACCGGAGCAGTTACCGTGATTCTTGTACACGTCGTAGCTCGCGCGAAGCTGCGGCGAGGAGAGGCCCATGATCTTCTCGATGGACATCAGAACCTTCAAACCGCCCGGGTGGACAACCCAGTCAAAGTCGGCCGGCATCATGTGCGCGACGGAAGGGATGCGAGGAAGGAGCGCGGCCATGAGTGGCGGCGTAGAGATGGAGGCCAGCGTTGGAACGCGGGGCGTAAGGATCACCTTCCACCCTACAAGGTAATACTTGAGTACGGCGAATATTTCGAAAGGCGAGAAACATACCGCTGGGATGGACATCGAATCCAATATCCTTGTCGGACTCGGGGACCGTGCGATGGTCCCAACCGAGAAGCTCATACACCGGCTTAGCGTCTGGATCCTCGCCAATACCGTTACTGAGGACAGCAGCAGAAGCACCGTCGCTGAAGATCGTAAGGCCGATACGAAGGTCCTGGTTCTGGTTGAGCGAGTCGAGCTCGGACCGCACGAGTAAACTCGCGAGCTCGCAAGCAACCACAAGGACCCGAGCGGGGCGCTTCATGAAGGAAAGTCCAAGCGCGATGTTGGCAGCGTTGCGCAAGGCAGCAAGGCCGCCAGCACAGCCGACACCGTGGAGAAGTGTCCGCTCGACGGTGGAGCCGAGACCCAGCTCTTTGGCCACGTAGTAGTCGTAGCCCGGGTTGGCAGAGTTCGTGCAGGTCGTCGCGACGACGTGCGTGATCTGCGAGACATCGCCACCCCACTCCTCGATGGCCTGACGGGCGGCACCCGCCGCGAGCTTCACGCCTTCCGTCAGGAAAATGTCGGAAAGTTCGTCGATGGTCGGAGCACGCGCCATGTTCATGAGCGGGTGATCGACATTGCAAACGACCGAGCGAACGTCGATGCCCGTGTTCTCGTTGATAGCAAGCAGCTTCTCGAGACTGAGAGGACAGCAACCGAATAATCAGCAGGAAGAATATAACGGTCAAAAAAAATATTCTTACGCTGGTGTACGAGGGTAGTGACGGTAAGCGAAATCGCGCAGTTGCTGAGCGGTACAAGTGCCCCCGGGGTACTGAGACCCAACGCCCATGATGTGAAGGCCGACATCAGGGAACGACTGTTGTTGAGCGACTTCGGCGGCGGTGAGAACTTTGTGAGGAGACATGTTTTTCGAAGAGAAATGGGAGGTAGGCAGTGTGGCGAAGTCCTGAAGCTTGAAGACTGACGGTGGGGATGAATCGTGTTTATATACGCTGCTATGTCCCCCAGCCTAGTACACCTTTCCCCCAACTCCAAGACCTTCCTAAGCGGGTTGTATACGCTGATGTCAATAAGGAACGATGGCCACGATGTCTTTGGCATCTTCTCGTACACACCTAGTCCGCTACGAAAGCGGTGTTCTCGAAGCACCGGGTCGGCGCTCAGTAGCAATCACAAGCTATACAATACGTCAGAATTGTTGGACGCGATGAACCAGAAGGAAAGACGCACAGTCACCACAGAGAGATATGTACAAGCAAGATGTCAAAGCCAATTACGACGGGCGGAGGGTGAACTTGGTAGGATAATACGCTAGAAGTCCGTTAGCCTGTGGATGTGTGTGCGGGAGTAAAGAGCCGTAATAATCGCCCGAACCTGCGACAGTATTTTGTACATCGTCTAAGTGGAGCGTAGTGCAGCGGTGTCTGTCCAAACCTGAGCATTTCAAGGGTGGTGTCACAGATTCCGAAGTAGATACTCGGCATAAATAGACTGCAGCGCACCAATAACCCAATGAGACCTGATTGTGCCGGCACAAAACAAATGAACCCTGCGGCGAGCCTAGGATTAAAGCTTGGAGGATGTGGTAGTTAACTCACAAACCTATCGGAATAAACGATAAGATCGGTACTACCACGAGTCCTACAGAAGTGGTGTTCAATACAGACGAATCGTCATCTGTCTGACTTTCGATCTTCAGGTTTCAAGTGTGGGCGTATGAGCTTAATCTCTAGATCTCTTCAGGATGTCAGTGTTCATGATCGCTACTGCATTGTTGCCCTCCAATATAATATGTTGATTGTGCAACTTGCCGTTATGATTCGCCGGCCCCCCTTCCTGCGATCTGGTTCAAAAAGTGTGTGTGATGATTACAAGTTCTCTAAGCAGCACAGTTGCAAGCCACCCAGGCTCCTAGCTGTGCTCGTTAGGATGTGGAGTTCGGCGTTAAGCCACCTACACGCTACTTGTAGCAAGACAGTTCGGTAGCATCTAGGAGTTCTGGAGCAAAATCGCCTTGAAAGCTTGAACGCATAGTTGACTGAAAAGATGAATTATGTTTCGGAAGAACGATGACAGCTCCGATTGTTCGTCGGTAAGGTGAACTGTGTTCGGGTCGAGCTCTGTCAATGGTATAATGAACGAACTCAGGCTCTGGTTGAGCTACTCAAAAACTCTATAAACAACATCAGACCAATTTGTGAGTACATAGAGCCATTTGACCTACCAATTTATGAGACAAAGTGGGTGTGCGACCCTGTGGGCAGTAATCTAGCTAGAGTACGCGCAATTCGGAGTCTGGACAGCTGCCATGGCTGTAGCTAGCTGCCCGGCGTTCGGCGCTACCGAGTAAGGTTAAGGTTGCTAACGCTAAGGAACATAACAACTCAAATTACGTAATGATTAAGCTGGAGCCGAGTGCCGATCTTTGACTTTAACTGGCAGGCTTCAAGCAACTCGGCTTCAGGTCAGTGGCTTCATGCCTAACGTGCTTCAATGCGTACACTTCGCCTCAGAAAGTACTGTCAACTCGGATCAAACAGACTTTCGAACTGCGAGGCACCTATCTGGCGTTATATCTGACGCAGCACCCGGTCCCACTGGCAGCTGCTAAACGTTGTTCTCGTCACTATACTATTAATACGCTGCAAGACGCCTCGTTTACCGTACATCAGTGCGGTGGGTGTATACACTTCACACCCGATGTCAATCGATAGAACAATCGCGCATGGATATCTAGGCATGTCAGACATTTACTGCGGTCCAGCAAACTGCTGGCAGAAACGCTCCCTCTACATGTTCCATACCATTCTTATCACAAGTACGTATCATACATGAGATATAGCCAGAAAGCCGTTAATTCATAGTCCTAGATGTGAGACAGAATCTACACAGATTAAATCATGTCTGTCCATCTAGCGCATGGGCTGACCAGCTCACCCTGCCCCTTGCTGAAGCTCTGTGATGAGGATAGAGATTGAGTACATAACTTTATGTAGTAAGTTTAATGTCGTCTTTCGCGGGGATCGACTGTTTTGGCGCATTTCGATTGACGTCCGTCTCTTAGACCATCATTATGACAATAATTACTTCGAAGATAGGCGGAAAACCAGTTTCATGTCCGATGCCGAAAGGTACGGAAAGAGACATTCTTCCGAGGTCGCAAGCTTTTCCAGCCGACAGCCAGACGTTTGCGATCGAATTGTCCATGTAACTTCCAGTGCTGCATCAGTCGATTAATGAGGCGTCGGTGTTCTAAAACCTCTCCCTTCACTTACTTACATCTCACATAGACCAGGCGTCAGGAGTTCGGGATGTCGTTCAAGGAAAACAGCTATGTGGCTATATGAAGGACCAACGCACTGCTGGTACTTTATCACCGTAGGACCGACATTCTCCTCATCTTCCTGCGATGTCTCCAGCCAGAGTCCGCTTCGCCAACCAATATACTAGATTTGACTTCTGCGACACAGATTTGCATATACTAGGACTTGGCGTCGAATATCCTCACCATATCTGCACACCACGAGACTTGAGAAGATTTGCCTTCCGCCATTATCCGAAAACACCAGCGTGAGTAACAGTAGCCTCTGCTCGAGTATATCTTACAACAACGTTTACAGTCTACAGAAAATACTCGCCATCAGCGAAAACACTGGCATCGATGTGCGCTCGGTGGCTTGTCCGCCAGATCATCCACTACTCAACCGGCCCGACCCGCCTTCGATACGAGAGCTTTCAGACTTCTTCCTAACGGAGGGGGTGAAACTCGCAGCTTGGGCTTGTCGAAAAGCGATTGGCGAGTGGGGAGGTGATGTTTCTGAGGTCACGCACATGGTCGCAGCTACATGCACGAACTCGGCCAACCCAGGATACGATTACTACGTTGCTCGGGAACTAGGGCTCGACAGTAGCGTCGAACGGACTCTACTCCACGGCGTCGGTTGCGCGGGTGGTCTAGCTGCACTGCGCACTGCCGCGAATATCGCATTGTGCGCGACGTTTATGGGGGCGCCCGCACGAATCTTGGTCGTCACATGCGAATTGGCCAGCCTGTTGGTGCGATCGGAGCTGGACATGCTGACTCGGGATCAGGACCTTCGAGTTAGCGTGGCGCTCTTCAGCGACGGTGCTTCCGCGCTCGTGTTGAGCAACGGTCTAGGCGATACGTGGAATGAAAGGCCTATCTATGATCTTATAGCGTGGGATCATCGCACAATACCAGAGACCGAGAAAGACATTAGTTTCGACATTCATTCCAACGGTAAGCATACTCTGTATCACGCCTTATTCAATGTATCTCTCACGCTTTGCGCGCCCTTAGGTTGGAAGATCAATCTGACACCTCGCGTACCGGTACTCGCAGCAACCGCTGTCCCATCTCTCTTCAACTCCCTCCTTCCCCGCATACCCTCGCTGAACGCCGATGCTGTGCCACCATCGCCTCTGGAATTCGACTGGGCGGTGCATCCTGGTGGCGCGAAAGTTCTAAGTGGCGTCCAAAAGCTTCTTAGCCTAACGCCACATCACCTCCGCGCCAGCTATGATGTATACAAGAACCACGGGAATAGCTCGGGGGCAACGATTTTAAGCGTCCTCAGTCGACTGAGAGAAATGGGCGACGGTAGGGAGAATGTAGTCGCCTGTGCATTCGGCCCAGGCGTTGCGGTAGAGATGGCTGTACTCAGAAGACATCGGCCGCCGGTTGCACGAGCCGAATGGCATACAGACGTTGTGTGGGGGCGCAAATGATGGAGTCAAACCTGGTTATCCACTTTTCCAACCGTTCCGGACATTCGTCTTTCCGCCGCACGTCTCGTCTGATACTATCGTAGCAAAAAGGTGCACTACTAGGCACCTAAAAATATTGTTCTGTTTGTAGTAATATTATGTAGACTATGCCCTGTGGAATTAATGTCCGTACATAACATACCACTTTCTCCCCCCATACGTTATTGTCGGAATGATTGAAATCGAATTCGCGATGTAAACTCGCTTAATAGAGTCTCTTCTCAATCACGAGGCAGTACACCATCCTTTTCCTCGATGACGGTCGCGCGTATGCATTACAACGAACGGCCCCAATCTCCACGGCCTAGGGTAAAGAACCTCCTAGAAAATAACAGACGAAATTATTGGGGGACATACCTGTGACATCAGAAGACATGAGCATGGTGAGTTCGACTCCGCTCAATTTGTAGAAGAGTGCATAGTTCAAGCTGGAACATAGAGGTGCCGGTATTTGGTGAGGTAACGCACAGGCTTCTAGTGCGCATAATTGCATCAAGGGCCTGGATAGGTGGTATGTACCGTCCGATCATTCATGACGTTCGCCCGCGGTGAATGGGACAGTATATCTCGGAGAAGGCGAAAAAAGATATTAGATTAGAAACACGATTGGATCAACATCTGCGCACGTTCGGTGGGCGTGGGGGACCATGAGCGGCCTCGGACATGTCGTTAAACCGCCTGAAGTTAGCGTTGCTTGCTCCATGGTAAGCACCTACAGGCGACCAATGAATGAACCGGAGGCTTCAGAGAGCCGTAATATGACTTTTGCTGTGGTTCATGGCCACCGTTCATCACTTCTAGCTGCAAGCACCGCTGTCGGCACTGGTCCTATGTTTACCGAAAAATGAGCGAAATAAATGAAAGATCGGATAGTGGGAACTTGGAATTCGCAAGCCCGTCCGTACTTCCGTTCCATTGAATGACCTGGTCCACGATGTCCTTGGGTTAAAGCTTACCGTTAAGTCCGTTATCGATAGACTTCCCATTCGACTGTCATCTTGCTAGCAGGTATGGTGAGCAAAATCACATCACACCGAGCGCCACAAGGGACTCAGGTAACGCGCGGATGCCGATGTCACGTCCGCTCGCTGTGGCGTACGAGAAACCCGTGCACTATAGCATAGAAGAACGGACCAGCCATGAGTCCGTCATATAAGATTACACGTATTAGTACAAAGAAAATTCGAGCATGAGTGAGTCTCACTAGATTAAAAAGTACACAGAAACGAATATCCAGGCCGATGTTGGTCTTTCAGTCGCTACTGTCCGTGCAATACGATGCATAATCCGCCTGTTGCATGAGCATTAATCCCAGCGGCGTCATGACCTCTGCGCCTACGATCGGCTGGGCTCCCGTTCCGGACAAGCACACCTTCAACTCGGTGCAGTCGCTGACCTTCGCAACAGTTGTCTTCAACACTGTCTGCCCGAGTGAATCGCCATTGAGCTCCCGGAGGATCAGCGCCGGGGGCTGGTCGCGGTAGGACCAGTGAGCGTCCTGGGAGCGCAAAGCCGTGGTTGTCTGGGGTAATGCTGTGGCGTTCGACGTGTTGTTGAGGGGAACGGAGGATGTGAGGTTGAGATAAAGCGGGCTGCCTGTGTCGAAAGTGCCAGACAGGCAGGCGGTGGATGTGGTGGATGTGGTACAGTTAGCAGTGACGGTCTCGTTCACGAGATCGTATTGCACGAGCTGTAGCGTCGGGTAAAGATCGATTGGGATGGTAGACTGCTCGCTGTCAAACTCGCGGAGATGAAAGGTCCAGATGTCCCCGTCGTCTGGATTAGAGAGTTCGTATGTATACATGGCGTCGGAATGGCCTTGTTCGTAAAAGTAGGCGACGTTCTTGGTAGTCTGAGGGCTATTATATGCCGTACCGTCCAAGATCACGTACATGGGATAGCTGTCGCAGCCGTGTTCCCATGCATGCTAGTTGAAATAAGGTTTTGTCAGTTAATCGCAAATAGAAGAGAGAAGAATATCCATACCTTTTGGACAATGGCCGTTACAACCCATCCGCCAAAGAAGGGCATGAACATGAGGAATGCGAATACGGGGAAAGCCACGAAAATGTTGAACAGTGTTAAGAACGTGCTACCATAGCTTGAACCAGACCGCCTGTTTCTATCATACTGGCTGGCGCTCCATCCGAAGTATCCAAAGGCAACCCATAGGTTAATACAGCCTAGAACAAAGCCATAGATGAACATCATGACTTCGTAGCCGATGAATCCTCCATGGGTGCGATTGACCGCGTTATGTGGGACTGGGTATACAGATGCCTGCACGTCTAATAAGAGGTAAGCATCAAATCGGTCGAAGGAATGTAGTGTCTTACAGTAATACATCCAGAATGCATCCGCAACGTTCGCACCGAGCCAGAGCTATTGGTGGGGCGTCAGGGGTTGGTATTTTCTCTTGAGCACAAAGAGGAACTCACAAAGAAGGTGGCGTAAAGGCATGATACGTCGAAGTTAGCCATGAGTTAGAGGTGGATGGGGTGAAAGAGCTCGATAGTGCTGTCATTATCGTATCCTACGGGGCTTGATTTTAAGGAGACAGATTGATGGCCACGGTATCAGGGCATCGACACAGCTACGAGGTACGAAGTAAGACATACATAGCAGAAGTCGTGAGTTCACTGCATTGGGACAATACGCGTGTACTCACCGCCTAGTCAATGGACGACCAGCATGAACACTGCAAGCGCCACAGACGCCCACGGGCTGTACCGTAATTTAAGTCAACGGTGTCGATCTTGCTCCATTGTGCCGAGACGTCTGAGATAGCGCACGTTTATACAGGGGTATTGTACCGCTGTATATTAGCTTGCCGATCCGGAAAACCACAGAGCAGCGTACGGAGGGGCGACGGGGCTCCTAGCGGTCAGACTGCTCGGTACCGGGTCGGACTGTGGAAGTGCGGACAAACAGCCTGAACCATGGGGTAGCTGGGATGACTCTTCTGTCAGTTACAGTTTCCACTAATCCAAAAAAGCAGGCTATGCATGCCAGCCTCGAGTTGGCAATCAGGACGTACTTGCACCGATTACCGTGTGGCATCATTGTGTGTATGTCATATACGTCAAAGGCGACATAGCCAGTGCCACACAAAGCTAATAGCCTGAGAATACAAAAGCAGTGACGCATTCAGATATGAATTGCTTCTGATATGTCGGTGTCAAAAGCAAGCGCAGAAGGCTCTGGATACTGACTATGTACCTGAAAGGCGGTATTGGCTTAATACGGAGCCAGTTGCAAAATAATCAATATTAGTGTTCCAGTAAGAAGCTTCTGTTCAGTGTGTGCCATAGCCATTATGTCGTTGTATGAAGTTTGTGAACGAAGGCCGGCGCGATTCTTTGGGCGTTCAGTTTACACCTGATCAGACGAAAGGCATGTGGAAAACTGATGTGAAGATATATTAGCGTGTCGCACAGTATGCCTCGTAATTAACTTACTCTCTGACCACGCTTTTCATGGATCCTGTTACAGGTGTAAAGACAAGCTGCATGACGGCCAAGCTCACAAGTCGGTGGGGACGCGCTGGCGCGTCTCAGTGCCACGTGGGGCGCCCAACTCGGCGTTTGCCCGACGCGTCGCGCGCTTTTGAGGGGAGGGTTCTGTCAAACGTTCCTCTGCAGGTTTTTGCTCATTCACTCACGAGGTCCGCGTTCGATCTCATTCTCATTCCTCTGGTCTGCTCCAGCGTTGCTGCTGTCGCTGTCCAGAGACGGAGAGGCGCATTTCGTTGGGTTCAGGAAAGAACCACACAAAAGAGCGCAGACACTTCTGTCTTGCGTTAAAAGGCTTCTCTTCAGTGTAGAAGCAGCTCGGAACCGTACAGCCCACACAGCTCCTACGGCCTAGATTTACTACCTAGAACCCACGACACCTAACCATGGACGCGTTGTTCGTACCATTGGCGACAGCGACTGGAGCATCGCTCGACCAAATTAAGGTGCGTTTATGAACCACAATTCAGCAACCTGCGTGCTCACTCCTGTCCATGTTCATGTACACAGCTCATAAGCTGTCTTTTGTTTTCATATCCCCTGGGGAGCGTGTTCATACGTCTTCCCAACGACAACCCGAATGCCAAGCACCTATTCAACGTCGCCGTTTCTGTGTTCTATGTGATCATTGTGCTCAACCTATGGACTGGGTTCCTGCAACTGCTATTCGATGTTGTGGGAACGTATCTGATTGCGTCAAACGTCAAGGGGTCGAACATGCCTTGGATTGTCTTTGCGTACGTGGTTGTTGACGTGTGCATCGGGATTCTCTACTCATGCTTTATCCCATTGTTTCAGGTTCGCCATGGGTCATCTCACGATGAAGTATGTTTATTACAAGAAGAATCAAATGGTTACTGATGATCATGGTGACCAGCCACGTCATCCGTGCCGTCTATGGCCTCAGTTACGAGACGTTCGAGGTTACCGGACCACAGATGGTACTGGTGATGAAACTTACCACGTTTGCATGGAACGTGTATGATGGGCGTAGGCCGATAGAGGTGCGGGCTCCACAAACTACAGGGATGCGGATACTGATGCATTCCCGTCCCCAGGAATTGGACAGATGGCAGACGGAGAAACGCGTTGCACAATTTCCTAGTCTCTTAGCATTTTTGGGTTACTGGTAGGTTTCATGATCACTTTCGTCTGTATCTGGCCTCTCACCACTATGCCTGTTTCGTGATATAGTTTCTACTTCCCTGGGATGCTCGTCGGGCCCTACCTTGAGTTTGCTGACTACATGGACCTTGTCCATGGCACGTTATTCAAGGCTCTTGAGAAAGACATGGACAAGAAGCGTGCAGCTGCCAAAGTTCCGGGACGTCTGGTCCCTCGTGGACGCAAACGCGTCGCCTACCGCAAGATGGTCATGGGACTCACTTACCTCGGCTTGTTCGTGGTCCTTGGCGGTCAGTATAACTATGGAATTGCAATTCAAGACTGGTTCGCGCAGAAGCCTCTATGGTACCGGTAAGTACATACGCTTGAGCACCTTTCTTGCCGCTGACACTGCGTCAGCATGGTGATCTTCCAAGTCTGTGGCTTCTTTGAGCGTACCAAATACTACGCCCTCTGGATTCTGACGGAGGTCTGTTTACATCGTCACGTCTTCACGATCACCTTTGGCTCAAATGCTGTAAATGTAGGGTGCTGCCATTTTGACTGGTCTAGGGTTCACCGGATTCGATGCATCCGGCGCCACACGCTGGGATGGGGCCGCTAACGTGAAAGTATGGACAATCGAATTTGCGCCGAACATGAAAGTTCTACTCGACTCCTGGAACATGAAGACAAACGTCTGGCTTAGGGAGTGTGTATACAAACGTGTAACACCCAAGGGCAAGAAGCCGGGCTTCAGGAGTAGCATGATCACCTTCATGACGAGCGCGTTCTGGGTCAGTGAATTCGTTTCTCTTGAGCTAGCCGGCCCCCTAATTCACATTACAGCATGGTATTGCCGGAGGCTACTATCTGACCTTCGCTTTCGGTGGCTTCGTTCAAACCGTCGGACGACTCTGCCGTAGCAACCTCCGTCCGCTCGTCCTCCCGGCTGACTACGTTCAATCTCGCACTGCCCCACCGCCCCCACAGACTCCTATCAAGATTGCATACGACATCGTCGGAACAGCGTTCTCGATCTATCTCCTCAACTACCTCGCAGCGCCCTTCATGCTGATGACCATCCGCGATTCGCTGCTGGGCTGGAGCCGACTGGCCTGGACGGGGCATATCATAGTCGTCGTCGCTATCGCCTTCTTCTACGGCGGAGGAACAAAATTCTTGCGTGGCGTGCAGAAGGCGAGGATGAAGGCGGCCGGTGTGTCTGTGGATGCCGGTAAGCCAAAGGCCGACGGCGGCGCGAGCGGCGCGGTTACGCCGGGCATCCGGACTTTGCCACCCTTGGATGACTTTGCTAAGGAGGTAGAGAGGAAATTGAACGAGTGAGGCGCGGTTTGATCTACGGCAACCGATTACTCTGTCTCATCGTTGCAGACTTTGCTCGTCTATACCGGTTGATATATAGCGGTTAAGTACAATATATACTACATGCTGAAACTACAGCAGGAGCGTTAGGTATTTAGTCTTAAACTACTACTCACTCTTACATGAACAAGTGGAGAAAGTCTTCGTATGATCCGAACGAATATACGAGTTTCACGATCAGTCTAAATCGTGAAGACTTAGTCTCCGTTGCTGACCATAATCGAAAAGAGAAGACAGTCGTTCTCTTTTCTGTATAATAAAGACTCAGGCTGCCGGGGAAGTTCCAGATAGTAAACAGTAGAAAATAATGAACAGAAACACTACCAAAAATGAATATGGATCCGAATTCTCAAGATTAAAACCTCCCGAGTCCCGAGTTCCGCGTTCATGCTTATTTTTGAGGAAGTCTTTGGTTGACCGGGAGACAAAAAAGACCCTGCCGTGATTTGAACACGGGACCCTGCGATCTGCAATCGCATGCTATAACCACTTAGCTACAGAGTCTTCGCGTTAGGGGTCAAAATATAGATATATAATTACAATTTACCCGAAACGCGATCATGTTGAAACGCGCGAGCCACAGCAAAGCCACAGGTCAAAGTCGCTGATTGCTTTTGTTCCTTCCTTTCACCACTAGACTCGTCTTCATTAACGCCTCCTACGAAAAGCATGAGTCTGTTTGGAAACGGTGGAAACAACAACCCGCCATCGGGCGGACTCTTCGGCAATACAGCTGCGAACAACCCGAACACTGCAGGTAAGTCTTCAGTGTGAAAGTCCAATGTCCGGGTTGGTTTAACTAGCATCTCGTTGCACCCATAGCAAACCCCGGGACTGGACTTTTTGGCACAACTGGAACTACTACGACACCTGCAACGGGCAGTCTGTTTGGAGGAGCAACAACGAATGCTGCACCCTCTGGGGGATTATTCGGTGCGACATCCACCGCACCTGCTGCTGTTTCTGCTGCTGCACCAAGCGGGGGGCTATTTGGATCCACACCAAGCACCAGCACGCTAGGAGGTGGTCTTTTTGGAAAGACGACTAGTGCTCCTGCCGCACCAACCGGCGGACTATTTGGAACACAGTCAAATCCGACACCAGCGGCCGCCACGGCGACGCCTGGGACTGGCCTATTCAACACAGCCACTGCAGCTGCCGGTGCAAGCATACCTGCCGCTACCGGCACGACACCTGCACCAAGCAACTCTTTCCTCGGCGCGTTTGGCCAGCCCAAACCTGCAGACAATAACGCTGCACCGAAACCGGGGGCCGGACGTGCGTATTCACAACCTGAATCGCGTCGACGTGTCTGAAGTTGCATTTGCTTTCAGTTTTTGGTCAGACTGGCACGAATCCCGCCGGCGCGTCTGGTACGCCTTCTTCGCGTGTTTAGCTACCGCGATTATCTCTAATACACTGTGCAGCTGCCTCGACAACTACGCCCGCTGCCGGTGGTGGCCTGTTTGGAACAACAGCTCCCACTTCAACGGCTGCCTCGGCTACATCGTCTACACCAGCACCTTCTGGAGGCTTATTTAGTGGGGGACTGTTTGGTAAAAAACCTGACACGCCTGCGGCAGGAGCAGGAACCACTACTACTACGTCAACAGGGTCAACACTACCATCGTTTAGCTTAGCCGGGAATAAAGATGCAAATACTGCAAGCGCTGGAACTTCTGGTGAGGCTTGCGGGTACTGCAAAGATGACATCACTTATAAATAATTATTCAGCACCCGTCTCAGGAGGGTTGTTCGGACTTGGGGGCGCCTCAGGCAGTACATCCGCTACCCAGAACAAGGATGCGAGCAAACCAGAAGAGAAGAAAGATGGCGCTACCGCTGGTGCGTTTCATTTTCGCGAAGTCATACTGTAGCTCATGCCAAATAGCACCATCACTGGGCCTTTTTGGCGCAAAGACAGATGCGGCCTCTAAAGATACCCCAGCAGGTAAGGCCATGCCCTCGAAGATCTAACACAATCCGTTGACGACAACTCAGCTGCCGCTGCTACGGACAAGCCGAATAGTGCGCTAGCACCAGCATCCACGTCCAACGCTGTGGCAAGTACGTCGATATCTGTGCCCCCTCCATCCATGTTACGCGGAAAAACCATTGACGAGATCGTCAATACCTGGACATCCGAGCTTGATAAGCATGTCCGCGAATTCAATCTCTTCGCTGGAGAGGTGGCCGTCTGGGATCGTGCGCTGATAGAGAACAGCAAGAATGTGTGTATGCTGCTTTTCGGCCCTCTCCAGAAGTACTGACCGCACTGCACATAGCTTTCTGCCTTGTTTGGCGCGGCACTGGCTGCTGAGCGTGAGCAGGCTGACATCGATCAGTCGCTTGAGCACATAGAACAACAACAGAAGGATCTCGCGAACACACTTGATGCGTACGAGAAACTCGCTGGTGATATTCTCGGCGGACAGGGCGGCGGTAGCTTGCGTGCCCTCGACACCGGCCCCGCTGACACCGAGCGAGACAAGAAGTTAGTCGTCTCTTCCTCTAAATAGTATGTAGTTTCTGACTATCATCTTCATTCCCAGTTATATGCTCGCCACCGAGCTTCACGGCCACCTGGACGATCTCTCGTCGTCGCTCACACAAATGATCGAGTCCGTCAACGAGCTCTCGATTACGCCCGTAGGCGACGAAAAGAACAACGATGACGCCATGGGACAGATCACTACAATCCTCAGCAGTCACCTCGAGAGCCTGCAGTGGATTGATGGCGCGGTACGTGAGCTTGAGACTAAGGTTGGTGACGTAGAGAAGCGGATACGTGCGAGTGAAGGACTCAGTGCGCCTGGTGGTGGCGGGTCGAAGGCTCGAGGGTTCGGTCAGGTGGGGCGATAGGCTCAGAATGGTCCTGTGCGCACAATTCTGGATGTTGCTGTATCGTTTCGTGTTATTGTTTCCCGTTATCGACTTCTAAGTCGTATTGCCGCTGCAGGTTCTTCACGCATGTATTTGACACAAAATCACCTGTCGTCGTGAATTGCACTGGGTGTCATAAGTGGTTGGATTCCCATGTTTGATGCATGTCAAGGTGGATCGTAAAAATCGTAAAATCGTAAGCAACTAAATATCAAAAGAATGATTCCAGTCTGAGTGGCTATGTAGTATCTTCGTCTCGACTGTTAGGAAAGCAAGCAGTGACTTCTACCCGAACATCTACATACACCCAGGACTACGCGCACGGGTGACCAAAAGAAGGGTATCATCGGAAGCGGACTGCCACTCAACGTGCAAGTGAGCTCCTAGCGCGCATTCGCTCGCCATAGAACCACAGCCATACAGGGAAGGGTATCCCGAGGACGATGGCGAGCCCCGCGAGGAGAGAGTTGCCACCTCCGTTACCCAGTGCGCTGTACATTTGCTCACCAAACAGCGGGAATGCGAAACCGAGCATTGAGCGGAACACCTGTACGATATTGTTAGGACACGGTGGTGTTTCGGCTAGAAGGCCAAGAAAAAAGAAACAGTCGTCGACGTACTGCTGCAGCTGACAAAGCGCTAGCGGCGTAGGTGAAGGTATCGACAAGGTACAATTGGATAGGAAGGCTGGGTGCAATTGAACATGTCAAAGAGGCGATTGCGCGGACAAAGAAGGCAGGACTCACTATGTGGTCATCATACCGAATCCAAAGATGCCAGAGCCGATAATGGGCATGATCCAATGTATTCGGGCTTGTGCGGACCATCCATACCAGCTGTGAGAATTATACCGCCATGAGTAACTTCCGATCGGTAGGGACGTAGTTAATACGCACAACAGTCCGACAGGAACGAAGAAAGAGCCGAATATAAGAGGAGGTATGCGGAACTCAGGTTTGCCTTTGCCTCCGTTCTTCTGCGACAACTGTAATTTCTCAAGTGAGACCGGGCCGTACGAATGAGCACATAACGGCATACTTGGTGATAGACTTTATCAGCGAAGCTTGCGCCGAACAGCGTTGCACTGAAAAATCCAAAACCCAGTCCGATATAGCAAAGTCCGGAGATACCCTCAGAGAAGCCATAGATGCCAGAGAAGAGATCTGCACCAGGATCATAAACTCCAGATGCGCTCTTTATTCGAGCAATTTACGTACCGGGGAATGTCGTGAACATCAAGTAATATATGCCTAGATTGCTCTTGGTGAGCTTCTGTACACGGGGAGTTGGCGAAAACCGAGTACGAACCATACATGCTACAGGCCATAAAGTCGGTGAGAGCTCGTCGACGTCAGAGAATTAGGTTACTCACAAGGCCATATACAAACTTAGGACGAAGCACACCAGACTTCTCGTGAGCAGAATAAACGGTCTTGATAGATTGATCCACATCAGGTGGAGCTTTCCACCATGGTTCTGCACAAGGTGCGGATGCATCTGAGCTGATTTCTCTGGATCTGCAGCATTCTTAGCTATACGCAAACGTATTACAGGAGCATACGTTTCTCGCAAGAAGGGGATGCCGAACGCCGCTGCGACACCGCTCACGGCAGAGATCACAATGAAAATGTACTTGAAACCAATTGTCTCCGCGATGAAGCCTCCGGCTATGGGACCAACTGCGGGTCCAATAAGAGGACCTAGACTGTATACCGCCATTGCGGAAGCTCGGTCCTTCTCTGAGAAGAGGTCACTGACCGAGCCTCCGCCACAGGCTATAGGCGCACTGCCGAAAAATCCGCCTGTCGTACGTTCAGCTTTACGGTGTTTTTCTGATAGAACTGAAAGAGACATACACAATATCCGCATGCCTATGAGGATGCCTGTGTTAGGTGCAAAAGCACACCCCAAATTGAATGCCAGGAAGAGGATATTGTTGATATGTAGTATCTGTAGCACAGAAATATGATAGGTTACAGCGAGACGTTGCCTGCATATTATAAACACCTACCCATGTTCGACCATATATTTCAGATAACGGGGCAAGAAAGAGAGGACCGATGGCAAATGTAACCAAAAAGATACTCAAGGTCATAGCGACAATAGTCTCACTAGTAATCTCATAGTGTGCGGCAAGCGCAGGTAGTGCAGGAGCAACCATAGAACTTGCAAGGGGAGTAACAAACGTATAGCTCGAAACCTGGTGGTGACCGCAAGATTAGAGATATCGAATGTATCATGAGCGAAGTAGATACTTACGATCGCAATCATCCTCCATTTCATCCAGAAACTCCATGTTCGTGGGTTGCGTGTGTCGTGCGCCCAGTCATCTTCGGCATTTTCTATCTCATCTTCCTGAGCATGATCCTTCAGCGTATGTAGATCCAGACTATGCTGCGATACTCACAAGACGATCTTCGGGTACAGCGGATTCCCCTTCACCACCCTTAGCATCCGTGTGATATGGTTGGTCTAATTGGCCCTGTTTTTCGCAATTGAGTCCCGGTACATCAGTCTGCTCATTCTGAATGCGCGACTTCTTCGTGATTGATGACCTATCAGATGCGGGTGTTCCAGGGCGTGCACCGTCCTTGTCGCCATTGGACATGGTGTAGGTCATACAGCACTGGGGTCAAGTACACAGCTGGCGCGAGAGACGGAAAATCGAACGTTCTACACGCATCCCAGCTTTATACGATAACCCCTACCCGAGTTTCCGCTGACAGTAAACCGGAGTGTAAGTCGAGAGTCAATCGCTCTACCACGCAAGTAAGACCCCGATAACTGCAGGAACGCCCTGCCTTTCAGGGACTACAGATTCCGGATCAGCAAGGCTTGAACAGCTGACAAAGACGGTGATCAGCGCTTCGGCCTGCCTTGAGCTGGAGTTCACTCACCTGGACATGTGGATCAAACACCGGAGGTTACGGGGTCCTGCTTCCCCTCTGCGGAGATGTCCTGCTGGGAGGTGGGGGTTAGAAGTCCGAGTCCTGATTCTTCAGCCAATCTAGTCCTCTCGAGCTGCTGGTGTGAATTTATGGCGTCACGAGAGTGCAGAGTCTTAATCCGTGGTAGAGTTGTCGCAAGACTATGTGAGACATTAGAGCCGTTAACGGAACAATCCCAAGGCGCCAAAGCACTAGCTCAACGAAGAAGCAAGCCAACATGGTTTCAGATGCACAGAGATGTTGAAGCTTATGGTGCTGATATTAGACATCCCGTCTGATGAGTGGCCCTTGATCTACAAATTAGTGTTAGCTTGACAACGTAAGGTCTCGCAGATGCATACTATACTGGTGAAATAGCCGTGGAATGTTTGATTATCATGGCTGGTAGAAGAAGGTGATGCAATTCGCTTACAGTGGATAAACACAACTCAGACTTGCGAAATGTTCCTTTGCGTCGAGTATTCGCAGCAAAAGTACTGCCAGACTGAAAAGGGTACGCTAACTGCAATGTCGAATGCTTCGAGCGGAGATTGTCTTCTGCTGTATTCCGAAGAGTTGTACATCTGCTCGGAGAACAGAAGGAGAACAGGAGAACAAGTCCAAGTAGGAGACGAAAGCTCTAATAGCGAATGTGTCAGTGCTCTAGGCCTTAGGAGCTGGTGTTCGCACGCACGGAGCAAATGGCAAGTGCACCGCTACGAACACACATACATCCACCAGATACAGTCGTATAGAAAGACTGTAAGGTTGTCGATGCATTCGTTCTAGGATATGCGGTGGTAAATTGTGGTGGGCGAAGTGATGATCGTACCGAAACCATAGATTCATAACACAAGCCGACTACTCCTGGGGTAGATTTATATTGTTCTGGAAGACCTGCAAACAGTTGAGATACCAGGAAGTGAAAGGCCGAACGCGACGTACCTGGAAAAGCAACGGTCATGAGCGAACTAATTCTTGATTGTCCGATGAATTAGTTAGACTTGGAGGACTGTCAAATTACACGCATTGAGTCTGTGTTGTCAAGATGTCAGTAGTCTATACTACGGTCCCATCGACAGGTACTCACTAAGCCAAAGATAGATAGAGCGAGGCATATGACAATTTTTGCAAGCTTGAAAGTCTTGACGTACTGTATTACGCCACAAGTCTATAAATGTTCCGATATCGGCCAAGGTATTGCCACTGTTCTCCGTATCGTATCTGGTATCGCCCTTGGCCGCCCAGAGCCGTAGCGCAGGTACGTATGCCCCGTGGAAGGGCTTAAGACTCACGATAAATACTACACCACCCAAAATACTGAGAGCGATAGCTCATTAAAGCCAAGGCTGCTGCCATACTTACGCTTACCAGGGGAGAGTCGAATAAGAAAATAACACCTTGTGTAGACGGTAAGGATCATACGCACCGTGGAATGGCTGAATCTTTGGAAACTGACGAACTCTCGTTCTCCGCTCTTCTCTGCGGAGCCACATATGTCACAGTGCGAGCTTGGGGATCATACGCGCTTTGGGACAATTATGTGAGTACTGAGAGGCACAGTCTACGCAGACAGTACAGAATATAGCTGCAATCTCCACAGAGACTCGTGTCTTCCAGTATCACTGAACTTGCGCAGGTTGAAGATGAATGGTCGTTCGGACCTTCCCGCATCTGATTGGTCAGTCGTGATAGGCGCCCAAATGGCTGAACCCAAACCCTAGAGTGAGGCAGCGTACGACCGAGCTTAGAGTCACTGCTGGAGGTCATGAGCACCAAATGTGAGGCACGTAATGGCCCATCTGCTTACATTGAGCGCTATACGGCGAATGGCAAGCAGATAAGGGCATCTGTGAGATAGATTTGAACATAACACTGGCCGTACAGTACAAATGTAATAAGCAGCACAGAGCACAACGGAAAGAATGTCCTGTACGATACCTAGACGACGCTGTACCGTCCAGCAGTTGCTGTCGGATTGCGCATTTCGGCTTGCAGCGCAGCTGCTGATGCTTCGATGAGGAGACGTTTGATCTCGCGGACGGCTTGCTCCACCTAAAACTCAGGTCAGACTATGGGTTTAATGATAGAGGCTATTCGACTCACCCTCCATTCCTCATTCGACTCAATAAGCAAGTGCAATTTGGGGGGACCTTCCGGAGGAGGCTCCTTGCCTGCATCGTAGTATATACCTATAAAATTATTAGAACATGCCCAATGCAAAAGGGCCAGTAATAGACGAACCTTTGTTCGTGACAGAAGCGCCGGTCATGTCGATGAGCTGTACCATCGTCTCCTTGTTCGTGACACGCCATCTGGCCTTCTGCGGGTAGTCGTTGATGGGGATGATAGCGTGGAACTCGGATGCATCCACAGCGGTCTTCCGAGAAAGCTCTTCGTGAAGCTGCAATTGGGATGCAGCGACGAGCTTGTGTGCGCGAAGTTGCGCGTTGAGCTTCGCCACAACACTCATCGCTTGCTTGGCAGCTGGCGTATCCTTGCCAGCACGGGCGACAGCTTCCTCGGCGGCGCGGAGAGAGCTCTGTAGTTTCTCCTCCTCCTTCGCTTGGGCCAGACGACGTGCTGCTGCTGCCGCGCCAGCAACGCCGAGCAGACCTTTGGAAGAGTCCGGAGCGGGTCCCCTCTTGACTTCCACCTTGAAGTTGCCGAACGTCATATCATCCGCAGGTTGTTGCTGTTGTTGTTTCGAGGCCGTTTCCTCGGGCTTCTCGTCTTCAGGCTCTCCGTACGCCTTTCTCTCCGCCTTCTCTTTGGCGTCTCGCTCTTGATCAAGCCTGTCAAGACCCTTACCACCGAACCCGGAGCCGGCGGCTTTGGCTTTTCCTGCTTTGACTTTCTCCAAGAAGCCTATGGGAAGAATTGTCAGTATCTCGAACATTGATTTCGATTTGCTACTTACCGTTGGCGAGATCTTCGAGTTCTTTGGGTACAGCAGCATCACTGGCCTTCAATGCCCTGTAAATGTCCACAGAGTACCTATCTTGCTCTGGTGTGATGAAAGTAACACACGTGCCCTTATTTCCTGCTCGCCCTGTTCGACCCGCACGATGCACGTAGTCTTCCATGTGGTTGGGTGCGTCGTAATTGATGACCAATTTGAGCTGTTTCACGTCGAGACCTCTCGCGGCAACAGAGGTAGCGATGACAATCGGCACGACGCCAGACTTGAAGTCGGCGATGGTGGAATCGCGGTCGACTTGATCCTTGCCGCCATGTAATGACATGCACAAGTAACCTTTACGCATGAGTTCTCGCAGTAAGTTGTCAGCTGCTTCCTGTCGATCGACGAAAATCAGCGTGCGACTTTCCGGATCCTCGTTATACGTCTGCCCCAGAATCTCCAATAACCGGTTGAATTTCGAATCTTCTTCCCGGACTTCAACAATCTGATCGATTTCGGGGGCGACAACGGAACGGCCACCGACGGTGATCTCAAGGGGCTTGCGTAATATTTTTCGCGCTAAAGAATCCATCTGCTTGGGGAACGTCGCAGAGAAGAGGACGGTCTGACGATCGGGTCGGATGTTGTTGACAATCTTCATGACCTGTGGCTCGAAACCCATGTCAAACATACGGTCAGCCTCATCGAGAACAAGATATGTGACACGCTTAAGATTCGTGACACGTCCCGAGTTAGCTGTGAGAAGGTCGATCATACGCCCCGGTGTGCAGACGATGATCTCAGCGCCCTTCTTCATTTCTGCGATCTGATCTTTAATGGGAGAGCCGCCGTAGGCGCATACAGCCTTGAAACGAACGCATTGTTAGCAAATGAATCCAAAGTGACGTTTATTGCCACTTACCCGTAGTCCTAGCACTCGTAAGAAAGGCCTGCATTCTCTGTGGATCTGAACTGCGAGCTCGCGCGTTGGCGTCATGACCACAGCGATGGGACCCTCCATCTGCTCGAGCGGGCGCTGATCTTTTATATGTCGGAAGAGTGGGAGTAGGAAGGCTATCGTCTTGCCTGAACCTGTCTTCGCAACACCAATAACATCGCGACCAGACATGATAGCAGGCACCGCTTGGGCTTGGATCGGCGTGGGAGCGGCATACCCGAGCTTCTTGATAACATCCAAACTAACCGCTCGTCAGAAAAGACCGCGAAATCAGTTCATCGTAACGTACCAGCTTGCAGGAAGACCAAAATGACTCCATTTCGTAACTGGCCTTGGACAGTCCACACCACGTATTTTGATGCCATCCAACTCCAAGCGCAACAAGTCGGCCTCTTCGTCCGTCATGGAAGCTATCTCTGGAGGTGTGATGTAGAAATCCTTCCGGAATGGCTCATAATTAACACGAGTGTGGTCGACAGCAGCAAGGTCTTTTTTCTTCGCTTTCTTCGCTGCAAGAGCAAGAATGTCTTCGGGGTTAAGCTCTGTAGCATCAAGTTCATCGACTTCCAGCTCGGGTTCGTCACCTCCCTCATCCACCATCTGCTCGTCTAGACGCAATCTGCCGCCAGTCTTGATCTTCTTCATGTCCTCCAGGTTGACCTTTCTGACCTCCTCCTTCACTCCACTCATGAAGGCGTCGAGCGGGTCAACCTCGTCCTCGTCCTCGTCCATGGCATCTTTCTTCTCCAGATCCATTTTGTTGGCTTCTTCGTCGTCATCGTCGCCCTCCAGATCACCAACACCCGTCTGAGAGTCTGTCATGGTCATGTCGACTTCAGGAAGGTCAAGAGTCTCGAGCTTCCTCTTTGTCTCGACGGAGTCATCCATGGCGGGGGCGGCGATTTTCGACGTTTTGGCAAGGTCAGGCTTGATGGGCAAACCCTTGAGCCCAAGGCCGCCAAGCGCAGCCCGATTGAGTTGGCCTGCAGGTTTCGCAGCAGTGGACGAGGAAGCTGAGGGCATTAAACCAAGCCGTATGCAATCAGAGTTGTTTGTGGAGAATAATACGAGCACTCACGAGGAGCGGACTTGCCAGCCAAGGCCATCGCCTTAGCCTTTGCTTCATCCAAGGCTTTCTTCGCCTCACGCTCTTTCTTCCATGCCTCAAGCTTAGCACGCTTCGCTTTGAGTTTTTCGTCTTCTATTGGCGGAGGCGTAGCGGTGGCTTCTTTCTCTACGGGGCGAGGCGGACTAGGCTGTCTGTCGCGTTCGCGACGATCTCGAGAGCGTGAGCGTCGTCCATCCCGTCTGTCGTAGTCCCGACGTCTGTCATCCCGATACCTGTCGTCGTCACGATATCTATCCTCTCTGTACCTATCTCTATCTCGGTCTCGTTCACGGTCTCTGTCCCTGTGCCCGTCCCTATCTCTATCTCTATCCCGGTCTCTGTCTCTATCTCTGTCACGCTCGCGCTCCCTGTCTCTGTCCCTGTCCCGTTCGTCGTCGTATCTCGATCTGGGGGGCCTTTGATTGCGCCTGGTCGGCGACGGAGACCGCGGTGAAGAGCGGTGAGATTGTCTTACCCTCTTATGTGGTGTGTCCGGCGAATAGGATCTATCCCGGCGTGCCATTATAGTGTGTATGGCACAGTTCTGTTGAGCGAGGTTGTGGTCGAGAACAGAGCTCGGTGAGACGCCTGGCGCGTGCAAAGCGCTTCTGTTTGTACTTGTTTACTTTTGATCAGAAAAGGCAATGCAGATTACGCAATTCATTAAGAGTCTCTTCGGCCTGAGACTCGTCTTCCTTTACCACTGCCTACTCCTTCACTATGCCGGCTAACATACTCGACCCATCTGCTCTTATTTCTAAGCTACCAAATGTTTTACCGGAGTCAAAACAGTCCCTTCAATCCCCTGCTGAAGCTTTGGCAGGGTTGGTACACACTGCCATGGCTTTGCTGGGATTTCGACTGACTGCGGTAGATGATTCCTCGCAAGCACGTACTTTCGATAACAATGTATTACCCGAAGAATGGAATGCGCATGGACCGGGGAGCTATATCCTGCGTTATAGACATGAACAGAGCAGTCTTGAGTTCCTCGTTAAAGTGACGAAGCTAGGAAGCCGCACAGTCATTAACGCCATTGCGATTGAGGTGGGTGTGTCGATGCTGGATAATGAGAAGAAGCTTACATAGTTATCGCAGACCGATAAAACCGCGACGCTTGATATACTCACAAATGATTTCACGTCGCCGTCTTTCTTTCCTCATGATCTAAATGGGGTAGACAGACCTCCGCTTGTCCATGGTTTCATCTCTTCAAACCGTGTCCAGGACTTCATATCCCAGTTTCAAATGACGATAGTGCAGAAGCTCATGCCTGGTCTGAGAAAGGACGGCTATCAGGAACAATCATCAGACGCGTCCACCAACACCGGGGCGGGCCCGTCTCATCCTACGAACCCGCCTCCCGCACGTCCTGAGCCAGTGGCTCCGCCTTACGGCCCCGATCATACGTCGCCGCTTCAGCTTCCTCCTCGCAACCCTCTGGAGATTGGTCGACGAGATCGCGAGCCATTCCCGCGCAATCCTTTTGCGCCGCCCTCGCTGTTCCCAGACAATGATGGTGACGGTATGTTCGTGGGCCCAAATCATCCCATCTTTGGTCCTGGATTAGGCGGACGTGGTGGCAGAGGCCCTTGGGGCGGTGACGGATTTTTGCCTCCCTTGGGCGCCCCTCCGGGGGCCAGGTTTGATCCTGTAGGACCGGGCTTGGGTCCACACCCCGGTGGTACTTTCCCGGGCCTTGGTGGAAGAGGGAGAGGCATGCCCGGTTCAGGAAATATGAGAGATCCTGATCCGGATGACCTTATGCCTCCTGGGGCTGTAAGAGAGATATATACTTCGTTACGCAATTATGTGCTAATTATTCGCATCTTTCAGGGCGACATGTATATGTGAAGTGCAAGACTCAATGTATCAAGACCGTTAAGGCCGCATCGTGTATGTGTCCGATGTATAGTACTGCGGAGAGATGTAACAAGCAATTACTGGGTGTCCGTATTCCGGCCTCTTCCTATTAGTGCTTCACCCTGAGGCCTGAGTAATGACTGGGCCTGACTGTGTGCGCTTCCTCCTCTCAGAGATCTTAAAAGAGCGCTTGGTCCAGTGGGTTAGCTATTGTCCTGGATTGCTGCGAACTGTGCATGGGGCGCGTTGGCCAGCCCATCCTAAGTACCTGCCGAATTGGGACAGTCAGCCTAACATAGACGCCCGTGCAGGTATAAGAACCGTATGTCGCCACGGTCTTGACTACCACTAACCTGCACCTCTTCTGCTCGATACTAAAGTCTCAAGACTAGCACTGTGTACTGTGAGGATGCCTCAAGTATCCCCCACTCGCAATCACCACCGCATGTCGCCCACGGCCACTTCACCCACCTCACCGCGCAAGCCCGTGCCTAATGGGTTCATCTCATACAAACCCAAACAAAAAGCTATTAGGGATATGAGTATACGGGAGCTCCAAGATCTACACACGCGCAATGCTAGAATACTGAGTGAACCGTAAGTCTTGGTGCCCCTCTTACATGCACATGGAAGATCGGTAATATTGATCCGTGTTTGGCTTCCGTGACCAGAGCACCGTCCACTTCATCGTATGTGCAACGACTATCCACCGAGCAAGCTCAAATTGAAGCTCGACTAGTCGAGCTCGGTGTGGATAGCATCCAGAAGATGCTCCGGAAGACGACTATCGAAGACCAATCTGAACAGATGAGCGTTGATTCCCCTCAAGAACAGCAACAGCAACCTCAGCCTCCCCCAGTTCAGAACCAAGGGCCGCGCCCCATAGGTGCTAAGCTTCGAGCTTTGCAGAAATATGTAAACCATTCGTTTCGTTGCGCTGTGGGTCGTCTAATCAATGGTCATCATAGTCGGCACAAATCCCGCATGCAGACGCGGGAAGCAATACCTTTACTTATGAGGAGGCAGTACAAATTGAACAAGAGGCCCATTCGCTCGAGCTCCAACGGCAGCGCGAACATGAAGAAAAGGTCGCCGACAGGCGGCGAAGAATGGGTCTCCCAGCCAAGGGGGAGAAACGGCTAACCAGAGAAGAACAAGAGGCGCGGATTTGGGCATTTATGTACGTCTCATCATTCCAAACACTTCCAACACTTAACCTAACCGCCCCCGCAGGACTTATAAACCTACTGAGTCGGATCTAGAAGATGATGACGATTATGATTCAGATGACGAGGACCCTGCGAACTGGTTTGAGGACGACCAGGACGATGGGCGGAAAGGCCAAGATATCATCGAACCTGATTACGAAGACCTTTCGAACATTATCCGTATTGACACGACCCGCATTCCTCGCAACGTGTTTTTCGATCCCCCTGAAGGCGAATAGTCGTCACCTGAGGACGGAAAGGAACAATGTATCCATATTCCAGTGTAGTGTATGACAGGATTTATAATGCATAGGGTAGGGGAGTGTACTGTGCAATGAGGTATATTATATCCAAAAGACGTCGTAATTTTCGTGAAAAGTATTAACGGGCGTGCACAGGGCAGCTCCGTCCTCGTTGAAGCCAAGACGACAAGCACGCTGCCGAGCAACACTGTCAACACCCTACATCTAATCTTCACGCGGATGAACTTACCGTTGTGGAAGCTGCATAAGCAGCTTAACCTGGCGACCGTAGATCCTGGACGTCATGTGAGTACAATAAATTTCTAGCGCACTAGGTACCCCACCTTTGACAAACTCTTCAAGGCAAATCACGCCTATGATTGTGCAATCAGCAGGAATTGATGATACAGGAGGTTCTAGCTCACATTCGGTGCCAATAAGTGCACTTTCTTCGGGAAGCTTGTACACCAGGTACTTAGCGGTTTGGGGCGACGTGCCTGTGCCGCCTTCTAGGCAGGCCCGAACATGTGCTTCCTGTTTAGCCGGGGGACCGATATCTGCTAGATTTGTGCCACAGACAGGACAGCTGTGCAGGACCATTCAGCGGTGCTATTGGACAGTCAGCAAGCTAACACTCACTCTGCTAAGTCACTAATTTGCGAACTTGTCTGACCGTGGCCGAGAGTAGGACTAGGGATACTTAAGTTCCGCTGATCGACAACAATTCGCTCCATTGAATTCGTTCGGGAGGTATGGAGGCCGTTCGGGACGCTCGCAGTTACTTCTTCGTAACAAGCCTGGCATACTCGTTGCGAGGAAGTAGTGAATGCCGGTTCTGGATAAGAAGGATCATGAACAATATCGGAAGGATCTAGAAGAGCGCGATAGCAAGAGCAGCGGTCGCAGAAAATCCGGCCGCAGCGGCGACAATGCTATGGCCCATGTGAGACAATGGTTTCAGCTACAAGACTGGGACTTACGTGCTGTGTAAATCAGTCAGCTTTGAAGCGTACGCCAATAATAAGGAACGGAAACGTACTCGTCTTGTAATGAAATTAAACCTTCTCTTGCACTCCCGACAATGAGTTACCGCTTCGTCTCGTTCCCATTGCGCATGAACCTGATGAGGAGTGGGCGGAGTGTACCTTGGACTGAGCACTTTCTGTGGGGCTTCGTGGGTAGGAACACGGAACTCAGGAGCTTGTGACAGATGTGGCGTCAGGTCCGTTGGTCCTCTGCTGGATGTCGATTGACGAGAGAAGTAGTCTGTTGTCGATGACCTCACAGACGGCGGGCGAATGGTACCAGGTGGCGACGACCCAGGATAATGGAATTCATCGTCCGAATCGTCGTCTTCGATTTCCTCCTCGCCTGAATAGGCTGTTAGTATGCCGCCAGATTAATGAAAGTCATTTACCTACCTTCTTCGGAGATCAATAGACCCTGGGCTCCAGCGGCAAGACGCCGACGCTCTAACTCTCGACTGTACGCATTAAGAAGGACTTCGGCTTGTGTTCTACGCTCGTTGTCACGATCACCTGTGAACTGGTCAATATCGTCTTCTCTATACAAAATCATCACTAACCGAGGATTCCCTGACGGAGCTCCGTGGTAGCACGTTCCAGCTTCGCAATGGCACGTCGAGCATCGAGCACAGACCCCCCTGCTATAATAGAGTCCGTCTCGCCGTGCTGGGTACCTGCAAGGTACCTCGCTCGGGCTACGTAATCCTGAGAGGAAGGTATGCCACTACTTGGCATCACACCAAGTTCCTGCCCTCCGTTGTCTTCGAACTGGTCGTGGGCTTGTTCGACATGGGGTACAAGCGTGCCATCTGAAGCCAAGACGTACATCGCACCGTCCGGTTGCATGAATGGTAACGGAGGAATATCCAGTCGTCTCCGCATGACACGAACCCAACGTCTTCGTCTGACCCAATGTTGTAGAGTTGCGGAGTTTGGGCGCGATACAGAGCCACTGGGGCGCGAAGAGCTGCTCCCGCTGAGCCCAGCAGTGACAGCACCATTACCACTTAAAAGACGTTGTAGCTGAACAGGTTGTTCTGCGGTCCACTGATCGTCTGGGTCTTCGAAGAGATGAGCGTACTGCCAGCCTTCTTCAGCATCCGTACTGGGGTGAGTGACATCCAAGGTCCAGTCGGATCTGCATGGATGTATGAAAGCATATCAACGAATAGATACGCAACAAAGCCTCTTTACGAACTCACAGCCAGAAATGGCTCCTCTCAGCTCCTTCTCTGTTGTCGTGTGCGCCGGGCGCAGGTAGCTTGAAGGGGTCTTCACGGAAAGGGAGCTGGACATCGCTCCGCCATGCGGGGCGCTCTTTATTTCCCGTGCTTTCATCGGGTCTAGGCAAGCGGAGTTCGAACGGTGCTCGGCGACCTCTTCTTCCAAGACCAGAAGCAGAAAACTTTGGCTTTCCACCCGACACTGCGAGGGTCTTAAACCTCATGTCTAGCCGCTGATGCTCGTACAGAACGAGAGGCACCGTCGTGTGTACAGCAAGAGGATTATACGGCACCGTTGTGCCTCGCCACTTCTCGGCTTCAACTTTCTGGAGGACCTGAACAGATGCATACAGCAAGATTAATTCGGGACTGAAACGATTGGGTATCACAAACCTCGCAAATCCATACTTCGAATACGGCCGCAGCAACGTCGTAGGCAGTTTCACCCCAATTATTTCTTACCAAAGGATTAGCTGATTGCTTATTGAGCAAGTACAAGACCACTGGAAGATGACCCTTGGAGGCAGCATTCACTGGAAGAGGTAAAGGTTACGTCAGCGGAGATCCTGTGTCTAAAAGCTGCACATACTCAGTGGGGTCCATCCACCTTTGCTGCGAATGTCGACGCCTTGTGAGCCACGGAATTCCGCGGTCGCACCGCCAGTCTCGCACAACCATCTTACAATATCCAGGTAACCCTAGAATTTAAGACTTCAGCCCAATGCCAAACCTTATGAACTTACACGAACCTTGGAACATGCGTTATGTAGCGCAGTCCATCCGTCAGCATCTTGTGCTTGAACATCTGCACGTCCAGGAAGCAAGTATTTGATTACTCCAAGATGACCATGTAGAGCAGCTTTGTGCAGCGCAGTCTACACGAGGTGTAAGTCGCGCAATCTACTGACGACATACAACATACCTCTCCTTCCTTATCTTCCATGTCAGGAATTGCTCCGCATTCCTCCACGACTGCATACATTCAGAACGAGATGATCAAAATTATTATATCAGACTTACGCCATTTCACAACGTCAAGATATCCCCTACTAGCCGACACATGTAAGGCAGTAAGTCCGCTTCGTGTAGAAGCGTCGTTGGCCAAAGAGAATGGTTCCACATCGCAGGTTTGCAATGCGTTCCGAAAGAGGTTTTGAAGAAGGCTGAGATCCCCGCTAGACGAAGCAGCAATTAGAGCTTCAAGTTGTGCCGGCGTCGGGTGACTCTTGGGAGTAACAGAAATTGAGGGAGCAGGTTGAAATCTTTGACTTGACGAAGGTTGTTGTTCGGCTGTAGTACTTTCATCTAATCCCTCCGGTTCGGGCGTTCGCTCTAAAGGCGAGTGAGAGGTAGAACTAGTATGCGAAATAGATTGCTCTCGTGAGCCTGGGTATACAAACACCTCGTCATCGTTCGCTTGTAGGGGGTCATGCGCCGATGAGGACTCGGATCGTTGAATAACCTGCGGTTGATGTATGTCCGACGGATGTGTCTGTACCTCTCCATCGGAGTCTCGAACACCAGGGTAGACGAATTCATCTTCTTCCTCGTCAAAATGTTCGTGATTCATATTTGGGTGAGCTAAAGGTATGGGCGATTGAGCAGTACTGGAGACCCTGTGTGTACAACGCATCGTTAACCTCGTGCTTTGAAGCATGGAGGCCGGAACCGGTACGTACTCTTCAATTGTACTCAATTGGTGTGATTCTTCGCACATCTATCCTCCAAACGATCGCCACGAAACTTCACACAGCCCAGGGACAGGGGCGGGTCGCTGCAGAGGAGAGAGCAGGTCGCGTAAATGAGCCCCGGCACGAGACAAGTTCAGGCCAGTTAGCGCTCGTGTCCGTCTAGACGCTTTCATGGGCGGCGGCTTTTGCCGGTCGCTAATTCGAATCCCATACATGCAAAAACTGTTTTCATCGGTTTGTATAATTTACGACGGTCGTCACAAGAGTCTCGTATGAAGGTCTTCCCAGTATTGCCAATGATATTCGTTATTTCCATAGACGTAATAATACCCCACAATCTGCTCGTATCAAAGCTCGTGTGCAGCTTTAATCAACAAGAATAGATTAGGTCAAGAAGTACATGGGTCACTCGAGTCTCGAGTAAGCTCTAACAATAAAGGGCAGATATCAATATGTTGTCTACGAGTACAGGCAAAGTGCGGGCTCGATATTGACCGCTTAGTTGCCACGGTCATCGTGTCATGCCAAAGGTCTCCGTATGCAACGTCACACTAGGTAAACCTCTGAGGACGGCGATAGGGCTGGCAAGATGAGAAGCCAAGGCGCGAGATATTGATTGCGACAATCCCGATGGGCCAGCCACTGTTGCAGTAGTTATTAGTAAGACATTGTGTGTTACCGTTGTCGAACTTACCATCGACAGACACAGGACCAGGAGATGCCGGGATCTCTTCTTCAAAGATCTTGCGTACACTAGGTCGACCGTGTACAATCCTGAGCAAGGAGTATATTGGGAGCTTCTCCGACGTAGGTGAGTCTGCAGAGACACTACCGGAATCGGATCCTTCCATGTCTTCTGAGAGAGGAATGTTGGGTCCAGTGATATATACGCGAGGATCGATCACGAGTTCGGTGTTCTGTGCGACTGCTAATGCCTCGTGCAGAAGTTTCGATATCCATTTGACATGTGCTAAGACTGCGCGTCAGCTTATCTTGTTCGCCATCGGCGCTGAATGTCCTTGACGTACCGGAATCGCGAACGGACCAGACAAATATGACACGGCGGACAGCCGACTGATTAAACCGTGCTTTACTATTACGTATGTCAGCGAGGATCCAAAGATTGTTTGAAATACTGCGAACTTACTGCACAAGATTGAGAAGCAACGGAAGGGTATATGATACTCCAGAACCACCTGAACAAAAGCATGTCAACACTAGGCAGGCTTGTCCTAGAGTGAAGACATACCGGCAATAAGAATGCATGTGGAGAACTTCGTGAGATCAGGGGGGCAGCCGTATGGTCCATCAACGAAGGCTGGGACGGAGCACGAGCCTTTCTCCATAGCATGTTCCCGTAGCCGGCCTGTGAATCCGTTACGTCCTCGTATCAAGAACACAACCTCCTTCTCCGTAGCATCATCTCTACCGTCGAGTGAATGAGGGATGCTGGCGATTGTAAAGGGATGAGCCTCCGTTGGAAGGTCGCTCACGGTAGGCAGGATAACATAGGCGTGTTGACCCGGTAGCCACTTCATGCGCCGGCGCAATGTCAGCCGCACGGTATCGGAAGAGACAAGTTCGACTGTAGCAAGCTGCGAGTCTATGCCCTGAGACTTGCTAGACCTGTTGAACCAGAATAGTCGGACTACTCGTAAGGTTCGATCGAAGCTCCATATGACCAGCGCGGGCCATATGTAGTCGCCGAATCTGCTCAAAGTGAGGCGAGGAAGATGTTGTAATCGGGGAACACCTTACCCTGGATCTTTGGCGTGGATGTATCCGCCCACAAGGAAGATCCTATATACATGCATTAGTCAATGATTTTTTATCTTAGTGCCACTACTCACCCTATCAGGACGATATGAGACAACAAGAAGAATTCGAAGAAAGCGTTCCGGATCGGCCTTATAGAAAGGATAGTAGCCAGTGTAAATGCTGCAAGACCGACAGCACCACATCTCATCCATCCGTGCGTGAAGTCGAATTTTTCGGGCAAGCTGAACCAGAGGAATCAGCTAGGCATCAAAATAATGATCAGAGTACGCACCCGCTGGCCGCTCGACAAATGGCGTGCATCCAGAGAAGAACCAAGCATGTTCGCGCGGCCGCTCGGTGAAGAATATTCAACTGAAAGGCGCTGTGTCACCTCAACCCGAATCAGCGGCGCGCATTAGCGCTTACCTTCTCATGGCTCACTCCTATGAGGACTGCAGATCGTTGAACATCATGGGTCACAGAAGGTGTATGAGACTGCTTACACGAAATCACGTTGTTCTTCCCGGCCAATGCAACAATCAGAGGAAGCTGACACGACGCAAAATGCGCGGCTCTATCTTCGTAGAACCAATCGTTCAATCCCTCCGCTACAAATATCCAGTCATAAGCCATTCAGATAATCAAAAGTTATCGAAATACATACTGTTCACAAGCAGCCAGGCAAAAATGGCCGCCATGTATCCGAGAATGAAAAGGAGTTCTGCGGCGGAAGCGACTGACCCTGGACCAACAGGAATGTTGATGCGGAAAGCTAGAACTCTGAATGTAGACGCAAGGGCATCGGGAAGACGTCTGAGTGAAACTCTGCCCGAACCTCCTGGTTGTATAGTCTCTCCACGGGTCTTTTCTGGCCGGAGTATCGATACGGAAGAACGTAGAAACAACACGGAGAATAGTAGCCATCGTAGAGTCCGAATGACAGTAAGCATGCCTATGATGCAGGCCAAGAGAATCCAGAGATCCCTGACATACTGCGCCTGCTGTGCAGCCTTCAAGGCCTTGTCGGCGGCTGTGGGCTCGAAGGTCAAGACGAGGGGAGGATGAACGCTTGGTGAAGCCATGAGAGCTCGGACTATGGCCAGTGAGAGCAGGACTGTGACTGAGTGAATGGATGGTATTTATATAACGTGAAAGCTCTACCTCTCCGGAGTCGGCCCTCCAGACGGGATACTCCAGGACGAGACGTCTAGAGATATGTCATATGAGAAGTGCCTGACCATGACCGCAGCAAGTCCCTGTTTGACGATAGAAAACAAATCGTCTAAGCGGACCATGCGAGGGCGAAACCTAAGTTAAGGAAGGTGCGGAAGGTGTGGCACAGAACCGGGCTAAACGTCTTCGAATGTTCGGACTATTCAACCCCACATCTGCGGGGAACCTATTGATAAGACGAGCTCTCAAACTCTATAAGCTATCCGAAATAGAAGGTAAGTGGGCGCGACATCTTGTGAATGGGAGGGCAAGTACCAGCGATTGCTGCCCGAACACGGTTATGTTTCGGTGAGGTGACGGTCAAGCTTCGGGACGAAGAGAGCTACTCGGATTTGAGGAACCAATAGCATTGACATGACCACCATCTCCGTATTCTGTGCACAGATGTAGTATAGTGTCAGGTCGCTAGCTGCACCATATGACAAAGAAGATCCCCCTCACGCAGCGAATGACGTGACAGTGCGGTAGCTCTGTACACACCGCATTGTATACGTATACGGATATGCGCCGCTTCATGCATATCACATCGTCGGATATTTTTGACTCGCGTATATCTAGACGATGCGGTACGACCCTCAAATGCGTAAGCCGTGCAGTTCGCAGAGAAAGAGTGCAGCCTCTCTGTGGGGTACATCAGTATCTGTAGGACAATATGAAACAGGAAACAATTGTGCGAAAGTACCTTATAAGATGACTTTGTGCGGTGCTGACGTATCGAGGCTCTTGGAGTGCAGAATGATATCTTGAGCTAGAATCCTCCTTGAGGCAACCTCGCGATGCCTGCAGTGAGTACGGAGCAAAGTGATAGGCGCTCGCGTTGGCAGCGACACTGCGTGAAGCGCGTAGATAACGGGGGCGCGGGATCGGCCCAGGATAACTGATCCCATAGCGATTCTGGCTATATAACGGTACGATACCGCAAATTTCAGGATAGAGTCGGGATATA